>PVJH01014691.1:0-15227 GCA_004026705.1 Nesogale talazaci | reverse complement strand
ACTGTGTTTCCCAATCTCACGGCCTTGGGGGCTGCAGGGAGAGGCCATGGCCAAGCAGGCTTTCTGGCCATTGTCCGCCCTGGGTTCAGGCGGGTTGTTTGCAGACAGGGCTGCTCCCGGCCGGAGCAGGGAGAAGAGCGGAGTTCTTGGAGAGGGTGAGCTCGATAATGCACACTTGAATGGAGTCGCTGTTTGGGTATTTATTTTCCCTTCCCCAAGCCAAGAACTATGGTACACTCCGGTTTTGAACTCCAATTTCCCCCAACCCCCACCCCCACTCCTTCTTTTTCGTCTTCTTTCACCACCACCACCCCCAGCCCCCCAAAGTGTGCAGGACAGCCTGAGATACAAGGTTTTATTTCCATCTGGGCTCTAGCCCAAGAGCTTCGACCAACAAGTTACTTAAGTCATATTTCCATCCTCTGCAGATGCCTGTGTATTTATTTCTCACCAAAGCAAACTCCCAAATGGACTACAGATATTTGCACGAGTCAGGGCTATTTCCTCCTGGCAGGGCTGGGATGGGGCTTTGATCCTTCTGAGAAAACAGACATGCCAGCCGCAGCCAGGCAGAGGCGGTGCCACTGCTGGGGTGAGAGTGGGGGGGCCCCCACATGGAGCCGAACGGGCACTGAGGCAGTAGGAAGGGGAGCCCCGGGGTCCGGGACACTTGAGAAGCAAAGTGGAGGCTGCTGAGAGACGGGGGAAGAAACCAAAGCTGGGAGGGTCACCAAGCAGGTGACTGGCCCAGAATAACCCACTGAACCCCGAGAGCCAGCTCGTGTGCGGAGGGCGAGTTGAGCTGTGGAAAACTACTCAGGCCCACAGAGCTCTGCTGTTCGCCTGGCCCCCACCTCCACCACCCCCCTCCACCCCCCTGTCTCCTTCTCTGCACCCGCACGTCCCCGCCCCCCACCCCCAGGGCACGGAGCCTGGCATGGGGCACATAGAGCCCCTGCTGGCTGCCCAGGCTTGGTTCAGCTCTGGCTTAGGGTGCTGCTGAACCAGGCCTCTGGTTTGCCTCTGAGGGGCAGCCCAACTCCCTTCCGATGCTCGGTGCCCCTGGCATTCAGTAGAAGTGGGTCTGAGTGAGCCTGGTGGTGGGCTACCCAAGAGGAGGAGGGTCTGCTAAAGGTGTGAAGAGGGCAAATTGGGGGTGGGGGGAGCCCCAGAGAAGCAAAGGGTGGAAGGTTGAGAGTTGGGAGTTTGGCTTCTAATCTTCCTTCTCCTTCCTCTGGGCTTTTTTTTTTTTTTTTTTTTTTTTGCTGATGTCCAGTGTGGGTTTCCACTGCTCCCTCCCTCTGGGTACCTGTGGGTATCAGTGCTGAGGTTCAGAAAACAAATCCTATGACCCCTCTTCCATCCACTATAAAAGTGCAAAAAAATGTATGTGCATTTGTAAACATATTTATATATGATGATGGGGAAATAGATCTCTGTGCATGTATTTATAGGTTCAGTATTAAGGTAGCAGATGGACATTGGGTCTCCACTCAAGTACTCCCTCAATGCAAGAACACTTTGTTCTATTAAATTGGCATTCCCTGATGCTCACCTTCCTGTTGCCATTGCCCAAGACAAATGGGCGCAGAAGCAAATGTGGTGAAGAAAGCTGATGGTGCCTGGCTATCAAAAGATATAGCATCTGGGGTCTTTAAAGCTTGAAGATAACTAAGCAGCCATCTAGCTGAGAATCAACAAAGCCCACATGAAAGAAGCACATCAGCCTCTGTGATCAGGAGGTGTCGAAGGGATGAGGTATCAGGCATCAAACACATCATATCATTGTGAATGAGGGGGAATGTAGACTGGGAATCCAAAGTCCATCTGTAGACAGAAGAGTTATGGGGAGGAGAGGAGCCAGTCAGGGTATAGTATAACACAGATGAAACATATAACTTTCCTCTAGCTCTTAAATGCTTCCTCCCCCACCCCCATCATGATTTCAATTCTACCTTACAAATCCAGCTAGACCAGAGGATGTACACTGGTACAGATAGGAACTGGAAACATGGGGAATCCAGGAGAGATGATCCTTTCGGGACCAGTGTTGAGAGTGGTGATACTGGGAGAGTGGAGGGAAAGTGGGGAAGAAAGAGGGAATGAATTACAAGGATCTACATATAACCCCCTGCCTGTGGAATGGACAACAGGAAAGTGGGTGGAGGGAGATTTTGGACAGTGTAAGACATAACAAAATAATAATAATTTACAACTTATCAAGGGTTCATGGGGGGGAGGAGGAGGGCAGGGAAAAATGAGTTGATACCAAGGGCTCAATTGGAAAGCAAGTGTTTTGAGACTGATGAGGGCAACAGATGCACAAATATGCTTGGCACAATGGATGGCTGGGTTGCGATAAGAGTTATAAGAGCCCCCAGTAAAGGAATTTTTTAGAAAAGGCTCCTCATGGCCATGAGAGGACGAGGGTAGGAAGTTCCCAACAGGAGTTCCAAATTTCAAGGAGGGGAAGGCCGTCCCATGTACTGCTTCTAGAATTTTCTAGGCTTCTTCAGGGCGAGTCTATACCCTGTCTGCTCCCACCGATGGCCCCACACAATTGCTTTGCCACCTGGGCATGTCTTGGATGGCACAGACTGGGCCTTGCACGGTGGCAGCAGCAGCAGCAGCAGCAGCGGCAGAGCCCTCTGGCCCAGGGTCTGAATCTCTGGTGGAGCTCTGCACAGGGAGGGCAGCACAAGCGCTTCGCAAAGCGGGGTCTTCCCAGCTAGGCTTTTGGCTTTTCTGAGCACCAGCAGGCCCAGTTCCTCAAGCCCTGCTCACTCATTTCGTTCTCTCTCTCTCTCTCTCTAACCTTGGCTCCGCACGCTGTTTTCCTTTCAGACCTTTTCTCCATGGAGAACAACGCTGGCCACCAGCGTCTCTGGCCTGGCCCCTCCTTGCAGCCTGGCCCTGACTCATGGTCCCAGGGTCCGACAGGACGTGGTTCGCACCAGCAAAGTCACAAACCATCTGCACCCTCTTCTTCCGCTCGAGACATTATTTATGTGTGTGGCTTTGTGCTCGGGGCTAAATGCAGCCTGTGTGAAGCCTGTTAATTAACCCTTTGAGAAGGCACTTCCCATCGAGGGCAGGGACAGGAACCCAGAGCATGTTTCTAATCAGGTAGTGAAGCACAGAGGACGTATCCTGCTTCAGATTAGGCGCTTAATGAAACCAGAGGAAAAGGCTGGGGGAGATGCCCTCCACACAGTTTAAATAAAGCCCGTGTCTGTGCCCCCGGTTTTTCAAAAGGGCAGGAAATTCTAAATCAACTGGGAAGAGAGAGACGTTCGTGTCTGGGGTGGGGGCAGGGGTGAGCTGCCGAAGCGGAAGGTGGGAAGGGACTGGACACCAGGCTTCTCAGGAGATGGGGTGCAGGCCATATTCCCGGTGGCCAGCTGCATGGCCGCCTCCTCTGGGCAGTGGTGAAGAGAACCTGTGCCCACCTCCCTCCCGGGGCACTCTGACTGGAGAGGAGTGGCCCCAATACCCCGGGTATACTTGTAGCATCAACATTAAGAGGGTGATTGTGCCCGGGAGCCGTGAGGGGCAGGTAGAGTGGGGGTGGGGGGACAAAGTGGAAAGTGAGACTTTCATTCTCAGGGATTTATCGCTGAGGGCTGGGGCAGTGGGCCCGAGCCAGGATGTCCCTAAGTCCTGTTCCGTCTGTCACCTGTGCACTAGGAGTCATTATAGGTCCCTGGGCACTATGGCCAGGGCTTTCCGGAGCCTGGACACGGTTCTGTAAAGAAAAGAGGCCAACACTTGGGTCTGCTTCGCCCCTCACCCACTCCTGCTCCCCAGATCTCCTGAGGGGGTGGATCGGGGCCACTGGGCGGTGGGTGGGGGGGTGCAGTGTGCGCAGCGGGGATGGAGAGGGGGGGATGGAGAGGGGGGGTGCAGTCCCGGACTCTGTCAGCTGGGGCTGGGCACGGGGTGGCTGCGGACAGTTCTAACTGTGCTTCTTTACATTCGCTAAAAGGCACCATTGACAGCGAGGCCCCAGACGCCCGCTCTCGGCCAAGCTTCCTGTCGGAGCGCAACGAGCCCCGAGGACAAAAAAATGTATTCACAGCCCCGAGCCTTCCTGACTTCCCAGGCTGACTTCATTTAAAAATATTCCGTGCTGGAGAGAGCGAGGGGAGGAAAGGGAAGCGGGGCCCAGCCCGTTCCTTTCCTCCGTGACCCCTGTCTGCCGGGAGTGGTGCATCCTGCGAGCCTCACGCGCGGGGAGGATGAGGGAGGGCGAAGGATGAGCCGCCTCGGTGGGAGAAGCGCAGGGAAGCCCCCCCGCTCGTGTCTCTCCATCTCCTCTGCCCCTGTCTCTCTGGCCCGTATCTCAGCACCTGGCTGGCCACGGCACAGAGAGGGTCCATGCTGGAGAACCGCTCTCCCGCGCATCCGGTGCGCTCCAAACCTCGAGGGGGGCCGTCTGTTGGGCATTGGGCCTCATCCCCATCTGGGGGCATTTGGGGTGAAGCTACGGCAGCCAGAGGCAGGGTGGGGAGAAAGGGTGACATCTGCCTGGGCATGGCTGTGAGGCTGTGCTGCGCTAGGACTAGGATGGGCATGGCTTAGGCCCACTCTGCCCTCTCTCTCTGGGGCATTCCCCGAGCCAGAGTCACCCAGCCAGCGACCCTTGAAGCCTGTTCTCTGGGAGGAATGGCGGAAGCTACCCCTGAGGCCTCCTCACCCACAGTAGCTCCCACGCGTGGCATGTCCTGCCCCCCCCCCACCCCCGTCTTGAGGCAGGAAAAGATCTGAGGGTAACCATCCCGGATCCAGAGCGGTCTCCTCGGGCGTTTAGTGAAGTTGCTGGAGGGATCGGGGGAGGAATCCCCAGAACCTTCGCGTTCCTGGTGGTCTGCTGACTGTGATGTCCCATCTGTACCGTCTGCCTACCACAGGTCACGCCCCAGCCCTGGAACTGTAGACAGAGCTACAGACAACTGCATTTTCAGTCACTTTCATGTGAAAGGTCACACGTCGCTCAGTGATCCCAGGACGGGCCTCTGGGTCCTCTTTAATGCCTGACTCAGAGGTCTGCCTTCTCTGTGCCCCGGCCATCTGCTCCAGGAGGGTGTCCTCCCGCTTCCTACGTCATCAGAGAGAGGGTGCAGGCAGTGACGTCACGTGGGCAGGAACTTGTGATGTCACCCAACTCCCGTGGACACTAGATCACCCTGAGTCCTGCTTGTTATTGGTCTTCTTTCTAGGGTCACGTGGGATGTCCTCGTCGGTTGTTGGACGACAGTGAGATATTCCTTCAAGTCTATGAGGGGCGGAAGGATTTCATAAATAGGTGTCTTTGTCGAGTGACCTTTCTCTCGTTGCAACTCAGTTCGTGGCAACGCGGTTCGTGATGGAGCAGAACGCGGCTTTGTTTTCCTCTTCTTTTTCCTACATTACCACCTCCTTCTCAAGAAAAATAAAATCAATACTGGGCGGCAATTAAAAAAAAACCCTCAATAAAAACAAACAAACAAAAACAAACAAAAAACGCGGGCAGCCAGGACGCATGCCTGTGTTTGCAGCCCCTGCAGACAAAACCAGGGGATGGAAAGTGCCTTTGGACTCGGTGGAGGGCAGCGTCTCCGAGTGGCCCTCGTCAGTGCTGTCAGGGGTGGATTTTGACTCAGAGTAGAACTGCCTCTCACATCTCTTCGGAGCCTGTCCCTCATCCAGCAGCCTCCTGCCTCCTCTGTCTTCTGTCAGGCAGCTGGCGGATTCGAACCTTTCCCTGTGCAGTTGAGTGCTCAGAACCGCTGTTGCCACGCAGGCTCCCAGAGCCCGGGGGGAGGTGAAAAAGTTGGCCTGGCGGAGGTTTTTGGTCCATGCATACGGTAAATGGGGCCCATCCAAGCTCGGTTTTGTTCTTAGAACCCATTAACAGGGATTTTTAAAATTAAAAATGATGAATTCCTGTGAAATGCTGCACACACCTTTTGTAGACAGTCCTTTGGTCACCAACTACGTCCCATGGGGCCCACTTCCCCTGTGTCCTCAGTGACGCTGCTAGGTGCACAGGCATCGGAGGTGAAACTGGAACACCCCCCACCCACCCACCCCTTCCCCACCTGGACCCCACCCTCCCAGCTGCTGGCCTCTGGTGGAGGCCCCTCGGACATGGCCTCTGGCCGAGGTATGGGAAATTGAACATGGTGAAACTCAAGCCCCCTTGGCTGGCTCCCAGTTGTGGTTTCACACTTGAGCTGCAGAGGGGGACAGGGGCAGCTGGAGAGGACTGTTGGCAGATGGGAATTCTGGGGGCCTGGCCAGCAGGTCCTGTGAACAGGAGCTTCCCCCAAGGCATTAACAGACCAAGCAGACCTCAAGTTTCGTCTGGGGCTTCTTGGGGACCAAGGGCCTGCCTGACGACAGCCTTCCTGGGTAGTCCGAGGGGCTGAGAAGACAAAGGAGGGACGAAGGTGGACCCGAAAAGGTGGGGAGGAGGCAGGAAGAGACCAGCCTGCTCCACCACTTCCCCACCAATCACGACGGGCTCTTTGACTGGGGGTGGGGGGTGGAGTGTCAGGAAATGCAGAGAACCGCCCTCAGGAATTCTGAAGGGTTTGTTCTGGGGCAAGTTGCAGAGCAACCCCCCAAAGTGGTACTGTCCAAATTGGAACGGAGAGTGACGGTGCTGACCAGAAGGCTCAGGGTCTCCAAATCAAGCTCATGCCCGACATGTTACAGGACAGGGTAGAACTGCCCCTGGGGCGTCCCACCTCTCAGGGGAGTAGAAAACCCGTGGTTCTCCACCAGGCTCCCAAAGGTGTGGCAATGCAGGGAAGGCCAGGCCCAAGCTGTGAAGGACGCAGCAGCATTCTGGACGCCCTGATTAAGTAAACGCCATGGGTAAGAGACTCCATGATAGAGGGAAAACCAAGCCAGGCAAGGGGTGACTTGGATCGAGGGACCAGAGCGCCCCCCGTGGTAGGGCCATCTCCTGCAGCAGAGCTTACCTCCCCTTTCAGTGGGTTGGATACGCTTGCTCATGCAAGCCATCCGCTTCCGATATCCTATTATTGTGATTGAAAGGAGAAAATCAAGTCAGATGAAAATGGCACGGGGAAAAAAAAGACCCAAAGGGTTTGAAAACCCTCTGGCGACTCCAGAGCTCGATATCTTGTGTAACTGTAAAGCTGGCCTGGCCACCAGCGGCCTGCAACAGCCTCTGAGGGTCCCCCGAAGCAAGGACCTGTCTTCTGGGCCAGGCGTAGGACAGAGGCTGGCTCAGTCCTCTCTTCTCGCCCCTGCAGGGCTTCTGGAGATGGGCAGTGGAGGTTTCCCGCCTTCTGTGGGTCAGCTAGGACAAGTCCAAGGGTCTTCAGAGAGGCCATGGGGACCGGGACCCTGATCCCCACACAGGGGACAGGGCACAGCAGAGTAATGTCACAGCGCATGCTATCACGGTGTGCCAGATGGCTTGCCAATGACCTTCCCTGCATCGTCTCACGCACGCGTCATAATACCTGTGAGGCAAGGAGAGGGGTCCTGGTGCTATAGTGGTTACTGTTGGGCTACCGACTACCAGGTCAGCCGTTCAAGACCACCAGCCTGCAATGCAGGAGAAAGACGAGGCTTTCGACTCCCATAAAGAGTCAGTCTTGGAAATGCACAGAAGCAGTTCTACCCTGTTTTAGAGGATCCCCATGAATCGACATCCAGTCCATGGCAGGGGGTTAGAGAGAATTTGGTGAGACAGGTACTTTTCTTGGTTCCTTTAACTTGTAGGAAAGCCAGCCAACTGGGGGCCTCCTGGATCCCGGTGGGGGGGGGGCTGTTGCAGGGGTACTCGGTGCGTCCAAGGGAGCACTTAAGGTCTGTCCGTTTACAGTGTGTGAGCTGCTGCCCCGCCATCCAGCTGACTTATTCAAAGCGTTGTTTAAGAGCAAAACCGAGGTGCAGAGGAGTGAGTCACTTGGCCAGGGTCATGTTCCGAGAAAAATGACAGAACTGGGATCTTCAATTTAGGAATTTGAGAGCCGAGACACCCCCCCCCGGCCCCCTCCCCTGATCCTGGGGTCAGAAAGAGGGGGTTGCAATCCACTGGCTTTTTGTCCTTGGACAAGTTACCGAGGCGCTGAGTCTGCTTCTCTGGGGCCTGGAGCCTTTCGGGCCATTTCTGTGTGTCGGGCCCAAGTTAACGGCAGCAGCCCCTGGCTGCTAGGGTGTTCTCTTACCAGGGACCCTGCTCGGGCCCCCACCCCAGCCCCAGCCTCCTGCACTACTTCCAGCCTCTGCCACAGCTCTGGGAAGCAGGGTGCACAGTGGGTGAGACTCAGTGGGTGCCAAAGCAGGGGGTATCATCAGGGGCCTTGGAGGAGGCAGGGGGACGGTTTGACCTCCTTCTATGTGGAATTACTGGTGAGCTTCTGCCAGGGAGAACTGGAACGCACTGGGCCTTAGAAATGTGGAAGACAGGAGGAAGGCGGGCCTCCCCTCAGTCAGGAGAGGGACCAGGCCGCTGGCTCACTGTAGACTTCACTAGAAAAACAAAAATGCCAAGTCTGAACCTCTCAGAAATGACAAGGATCCATTCAGAGGATAGAAACAGAATGTATACCTTCCAGCTTCTGCGCTCACCCATTCCTTTGCCCTGGGCTCTGCCGGGCTGGATATGTGTATTTATTGACTTGTGGGTCCTACCTTCCGCCCCCCCCCCCCACCACCAAAAACTTAAGCTGTATTCTATTACCCTGACCTCCCAGCTTCAACTTAGGGGTGGACACTTATTTGGGGTGCGGGTGGACTGAAAAGGTAATGGAATATTTCCAGGGACTTTTGGAAGCGCTCCTGGGCATGGAACTTAATAAATAAGGCTGGCAGGAGAAGAGCTCACCTGGGGTTAGACACACCTCCCTGCATAAGCCCCTGGGCCCAAATTCTGGTTCTATCAAAGGGAGTTCTGCCCTAACCCTTTGCTTGGTGGCTCTGGGTCCACACTCTCTAAGTCCGTTGCCTGAACTCTTCTTAGCTGTATCTCCAGGATGCTTTCCCAGGGAGGGTCATGCATGTCCCAGGTGAGAGAGCAGAGGTGCAGAGAGGCTAAGGGAACTCCCTTAAGGGCACACAGCCAGTCTTGCCCCGGCCCTGCTCCCTCCAAAGCCAGCTCTCCTCTGCTCTCACTCCTCCACCCCAGTAACGGAGCCCAGCTGGGCGGGGTTGGCCGCAGAGAAGCTTGGAAATTGGGCCGTTTCCCTGGGGCGGAAATGAGAAGCAGATGTGGCTTGGGAGCTGGGGGTGCAGACTCATGCTGTGTCAGAGGTCTCAGGTTACGCGGAGGAACATGTGACCCTGGTTACAAAAACAGTCTCAAACCCCCAAAGTCCGTGCTGTCCAGATCCAGCCTCCACCCACTCACTGCCTGCCCGGGTCGCCCCTGTCATCCTAGGAGGAGGGGGAGTGGAAGGGAGGACGGGAGGGGAGGCCCTGGTTGTTGAGTCTCCTCATTTCCACCTTGAGTCCGGGCGTCCACCCCAGCCCCTGTCCTCAGAAAGCTGCCCAAGAAAAGTCTCTCTAGAGAAGGCCCCGCAGCCGCCCAGACGCCTTCCCTGCTTCCTTCCCTTGGTGGAGGGGTTGACCCCTGGTCTTAGTTAAACCTTTACTTGGGAAGTGTTGAGTGCTACACACAGTGTCCGGGGGTTCCAGTGACCACACCTGAGTGGACATCCATTTGCTGATTCCTCTTAAGCACACAGTCATTGGAGATCAGGCCCCAGGGAGCGGGGAGCCAGCTCCTGACCAGGAGTGGAGGGGCCCAGGAACAATCCCGCTGCAGCCCTGTGGTACGTGGTGCTCCCTGGGCTGCCCAGATTCTCTCTGAGGGGCACCCCTGGGGCCTTCATTGGCTGATTCATTCAAGAGAGCACATCCCTTACTATGGATCTGTGCTCTCGAACCTCCCTGGCTAAGGGGAGCAACCATAAAATCATTTCGATCCGTTCACTCTTCATTCATTCGTGCATTCTTTCATTCAGGGCTACTGTGAGTGAGACTGTGCTTAGTGGAAGGCATTGCTCTTGGCCAAGGAGTCCTCAAACTGTTTTAAACAGGGGGCCAATTCACTGTCCCTAGACCATTGGAGAGCCGGACTATAGTTAAAAAAACAAAACAAAACTATGAACAAATTCACTGCGGGCCCAACATGAGTCAGCTGCTAAGCAGGACAACAGCAACAGCAAAAATACCTGGCAGGCAGGATACATGTCCTCAGTGGGCCACATGTCGCCCATGAGCCTTGGTTTGAGGACATCTGTTCATAGAATACAGGACCAACATGTCACCTTGCCCTGGGAGACAATGACAAGTAAACAAATAACTTGAGTCTGTTTAGGAGCTTACAGGTGCGGTGCAAAGGAGGAAACCGTGGAGTAGGGTGACGGGGACCAGGAGGCAGGGAAGGCAGGCTTCACTGACAGGTTAGACTGAAGCAGGTAACGAGGGGCACCTGGAAGGAGAGCCATGGCTGAGGTAGGGTGGTCTGGTAGGGAAAACAGCAAGGGGATCAGCTGGGTGGGGGGCAGCTGGGAGGGGTGGCCCAGGTAAGGGGGCAGGCCAGGTAGGAGTCTTCAGGACCATGGGAGCCCCTGGTGAGCTCAGACCAGCGAGACATGGGTGACAGGTGAGGTTTTGTTTTGATCATTTTTTATCATTCTTATAAGATTTTATCTTGGTAGAAAGTTATGTAACCACCAAACTGCCACTTTCACTATGCAAGCCTACAATTTCACTGACAAGAATGACATGTGGTTGTTACAGTCACAGTGTGACACATCTTTACACTAACCGTCCCGTAGGCCCATGTGCCATTGTGTGTTTCCAAAAGCTTTCCATCACCCCTTAAGAAAGTCCATCCCCCTTAAACCACAACGCGCCATTCTCTCCCATACCTGTCCCCAACGCTGATCTCTTTGTGACAGTAGCCTCTTTTAGGGATCAACCTTGGCAATCCCCTGGGCCCCTTCTAGCCTGTCCTATGGGATTGCTCAGAGTCAGAACCTACTGCAGGACAATAGGTGAGCTGTATCAAGCGTCGTTGATGGGGAGGAGTGGGTGAGTCTGAGGAGACCACTCTGGAGACTTCTAGAACAGTCCAAGAGAGAAGCAATGGTGCCTGAGTGGCAGTGGAGACTGGAAGTGCTCTGGGAGAGACCTGAACGAGGTCCCACGGTCTCACCATCCTCAAAGAATGAGCAATCAGGTCTGACTAAGGACGCTTAGTGACTCAAGCAGGATCTCAGGAAAAGAAAAACAAGCAAACAAAAACCCAAACTTCAGCACGCCCTCAAAGGGGTCAGAACACTCGAGCAGGCTGAGTTTGGAGAGTCACGAAGCTGCTCACTCACGACTGCTGAAGCTGGTATGTGTGTGTGTTTGTGTGTGTGTGTGGGAGTGGGGGTTGGTGTCAGGCAAGGAAGGGGCCTGCTGCTAGGCTGAGGAGCCACCCTGAGGGCACCAGGGCGTTAGTGAGGGGATTGAAAAATGAGGGAGATAGTGGGAGAAGGGGGCTGAGGTTCCCAGGCTTGAAATCTCTAGCTTTGAAAAACCTGGTCACCAAGAACGTGGGTGGGAATTGGAAGCAGGGAATGCAGCTAAGAAGGAGAGATGGACCCCTTGCAGAAGGGTCGTGGGGAGGAGATGAGCCAGTCAGGGTGCAGTATAGCACTAATGAAGCACCCCCTTTCCTCGAGTTCTCTAATGCTTCCTCCCCTCCCCCACTATCATTATCCCAATTCTACCTTACAAATCCAGCTAGACCAGAGGATGTACACTGGTACAGATCAGCACCGGAAACACAGGGGATCCGGATGGATTCCTCAGGACCAATAATACCAGCAAGAGGAGGGAAAGGCTGGGGGACAGAGGGGAAACCAACCACCATGATCTACATATAATCCCCTCCCAGGGGGACAGACAACAGAAAAGTGAGTGAAGGGAGACATCGGTCAGTGTAAGATATGAAAAAAAAATATTAGAAATTATCCAGGGTTCATGAGGGATGGAGGGTGAGGGAGCACAGGGAAAAACGTGGAACTGATACCAAGGGCTCGAGTAGAAAGAAAATGTTTTGAGAATGGTGATGGCAACAAATGTACAAATGTGCTTGACACAATGGATGGATGGATGGATGGATGGATGGATGGATGGATGGATGGATGGATAGGTGGATGGATGGATGGATAGGTGGATGGTGATAAGAGTTGTATGAGCCTCCCAATAATATGATTTTTTTTTTAAGGAGAGGGTGAAGGCCTGATCCAGTCCATGGGGCAGAGTGAGTGGAGGCTGCAGAATCATTCAGCTGAATGGAGGACCAAGTGGGTGTGGGGTCTGTGGACAGAGAAGCAGGATGTGGGGGCTGGGGGCCAGGGATGAGCTCCATTTTGCGCACTCAATTGGAAGTGTCCTTGGGAAATCAGAGGGGGTCCTGGGATTGCTGGTAAAGCTGCCTGGACCTCGGCAGTCATGACGGAGTCCCAGACACCCATTTGAGAGCCCTCAAGGGTCCAGAGGCCGTATGAGCCATGGGTGCCCAGCACAGGGGGCAGTGCCGCTGTTTCTTCTCCACCCACTGCCCTGAGGGGGAAGCTCACTCAAGGCTGCCTGGTGTGTGTCAGAGCCTGCTGCTTCAGCAGCCCATTCCTGAGAGGTAGATCACCAGGTCTTTCTTCTGTGTGCTTCTGGTGGACCTGAACTTCCCACCTTCAGACTAGCACATTCACTGGTTGTACCACCCAAGGACCCCTTTCTGCTCTAGGGAGATCTGAGTGAAGGTGCAGTACGCTCTCCTCTTCGTCCCACTTCCAAGGTCTTTGAGACCTGAGGGTAGAGAGGTAAAATGCTGGGTGTGGAGAGGAAGGCAAGGAGAGGCCAAGTCTCCTGGGCCAACGCTCGCTGAGCAAACCTCCATGCCCTCCCAGGGTGCCCCGCATGCCTGGAACAGGCAGGCTTCTTGGTGTCAGCTTGTCTGGAAGCCTAGGCATGCACTCAGGTGCTTTGGTCTGCAGGAATCATGGGAAGAGCATTTCAAAATGAGTCATGGGGTGAGTTTCGCACTCCTCTTCAGTTCTCGTTCCCTGCAGCCCATCACTCTGACAGTCAGGATTCCACGAGTGGCCCTGAGACCTGGGAGATAGCATCTTGCAGTTAGCAGCCCAAGCCAGAAGTCAAAAGGTCACCCCAAGTGGTCTCCGACTCCCCAGCTTCTGACAGAGATCTCCAACATGCTTCCCCGGGACCCCTCTTTCCACGAGCGTGTGAGTTCTCTCTCTCTCTCTCTCTCTCTCTCTCTCTCTCTCTCCCTGCTGAGATGGCTCATCCTTATAGGCAGGGGAGTGGCCATTAAAACTCACCTATCCCCTCTATTGGTCTTACCCTTGTCCTATTGCACCATCCCACCTAATCATTCCGTGGGGGTTACAACGGATAGGATAGAAGAGCCCCAGTAAGAAATTTCATTCCACTAGAAGAGGATAGCGCCTTGGACTGCTAATCCCCAAGGTCAGCATTTCAAACCTACCAGCTGCTCTGTGGGAGCAGGACGAGGCTTTCCGCTCCAGTCAAAACTTACTGTCTGGGAAGCACAGAAACAGTTCTAGTCTCTCCTATAGGACTCGACTCAAGGGCAGTGAGTTTGGTTTGGTCTGGTCAGGAGAAGGAGCAAATCTGTCTTGGCGGATACTAGTCATGCTCCTTAGAAGAGGAGATGGTGAGACATGATCTTCCAGACTTTGGACATGTTATCAGGAGAACCCCGTCCCTGGAGTAGAACCTCTTGCTTGGTAAAGTAGAGGGTAGGTAGGACAGAGGAAGACCCTCAACTCGATGGACTGACGTAGGGTCCAAACAAAACAACCGCGCGGAGGGCATGTAGTGTTGGGCAAGAGTCTCTAGGGAGACAGAACATCTATAAGTACAAAATGACTTCATATCAATAAAGTCATTTTTTTTCTCAATGATTTTATTGGGAGCTCTTACAGCTCTTAGAGCATCCATACATCATTTGTATCAAGCACATTTGTACACATGTTGTCATATTCATTTCCAAATATTTTCTACTTGAACCCTTGGTATAAGCTCCTCTTTCCCCCTCCTTTTTGTTATAAATCATTTTAATGGGGGCTCATACAACCCCCATCACAATCCATACATACATCACCTTTATGCAGACCACGTTTGCACACTAGTTGCCATCATCACTCTCAAGACATCTTCCCTCCACTTAGGACAAAAGTACCAGCTTCCCATATTTCCCTTCTTCCCTCCCCCTCCCCCATGAACACTTAAGAATTTACAAATTGCTATTACTTTTTCATATCGTACACTGTCCAATGTATCCCTTCACTCATTTTCCTGTTGTCCATACCCCAGAGAGGAGGTTATATGTAGCTCACTGAAATTGCTTCCTACTTTCTAGTCCACCCTCCCTCCACCCTCCCAATATCACCACTGATCCTGAAGTATTATCCATCCAAAATTTCCCATGTTTCAGACTCCAGTGTGTATCCCTTGGTCTAGCCAAATTTGTCTGATAGAATTGGGATCATGATAGTGGGTGGGAGGAAGAATTTGAGAACTAAAGAAAAGTTGCATATTTCATTATTGCTACACTGTACCTTGACTGGCTCATCTCCTCGCTGCAACCCCTCTATAAGAGGATGTCACTTCATCTATTGATGGGCCTTGGGTTCCCAATCTGTACTTTCCCTCATTTATAATGATATAATTTTTAATTTGTTGATGCCTGACACTGGATGCCTTGGACACCTGTGGTCACACAGGCTGGTGTGCTTCTTACATGTGGGCTTTGTTTCTTCTGAGCTGGATGGCCGCTTGTTTACTCAAGCCTTAAGACCCCAGATGATATATCTTTTGATAGCCGGGCATCATCAGCTTTCTTCACCACATTTGCTTATGCACACATTTGTCATCAGCAATCATATCAGGAAAGTGAGCTCACAATGTTATTATTTTTAGTTCTTGAAGTCTGATAACTGAGCCCTTGGACACTTCGTGGTCCCACAAGCTGGAGTGCTTCTTCCATGTGGACTTTGTTGCTTCTGAGCTAGGTGGTTGCTTGTTTCCTTTCAAGTCTTTAAGACTGCAGACGCTCCATCTTTTGATAGCTGGGCACCATCAGCTTTATTCACCACCTTTGCTTATGCACACATTTGTCTTCAATGATCGTGTCAGGAAGGTGAGCATCATGGAATGGCAAT
>PVJH01014690.1:0-56061 GCA_004026705.1 Nesogale talazaci | reverse complement strand
GAAAGCACTTCAAAAGGAACATCCCTTATCATCTATGAAATAGTGGATGAATTAGTGGGGAAGAAATTTGACACAAAGGACCCAGACGATGGTATGTCATTTTTCTCCTCTCAATCCCACGGGCTTTAGGAGTGCTGGTTAATTAGGGCCTTTGTGTGCTGGAGGATGAGGATAGGATTTCCTGATGTTTGGGGTGGCGGTTTGGCGAAAGCCAGGGTGTCTGGCCATTTGCTGCACCTCCTTGCCTCTTTCTGCTGTACTCCTTTAGCCTTATCTTGTGTATGATCAGTCATGTTGTCAGGATTTATTATGGTTACTTCCTGGGAAATCTTTTTCACCCATCCTAACCATGGCTTTCGTGCCCTCTGATTTTTAGATATGTTTTTTCAGTCTGCCATGAAAATAGTAAGTACTGTGTCTTGCTGGGTCCTTTCCCCCTGCTCCTCGTCATCGTCCCTGGTCTATCGTTAGCCGGCATCTTGACTCTGTCTGCCTTCCCACACTGCCCCTTCCCCTTCCATGCAAGTCTACATGTCTCCGACAACTACTGCTGTTCCTCTCAGGGTCTTTATATCTTCCCCTTTTCTGTATAGCTGTTCCAGATATGGCTACAGGACATTTCATTAACGCCTATTCACAATTTTCTGGTTGACAGTTTGTTATATTTTCATGTGGTTTCAGAATGAATGAGTCGTACCCTATTCCCTAAAGATAATTGTTTTGTGGTTAAATGTGCATCTTTCCTGCGTTTTTCTTTTGTATGTAACCATTTCTCCCTCGGCATGTACCCTGTGGGGGAGGGACTTTGAAGGCGACCACACGCTAGTTCTTGATTAGAAAAGACTATTGCTTTTGTAAGTCAATAATAAATGTTAACACTTCAAAATTTTCAGGCCTTTTCTCTCAAAGACCTAGAACTTGCCTATAAAATACATGGCCTTTTGAACACTGGCGACAACCGGAAGTTCATTGGACCTGATCATCGGCGTAATTTCTATTAGTAAGTGTGTTAGAAATGCATCTTTGGGCAAGAAAAAAAGTGACCAGATTTTAACATTGGTGAAACGGGATACCATTGATTGGGGGTGGGGGGTTGTGGGTAGGGGAGTAGAGGGGCTATATTCTCTTCCCGTTCTCCCTCCGTTCCCAAGCTTGTCGTGCATTCTTTCCAAAAACTGGGACTTTTAAAACACCACGGGAAAAATTGTTTAAGATCGGACGTCTGGTCACTTTAGGCAAGAAGTCTCTGTAATTATGAGTAGATTTGGCCAGCGGGAAGATGTTGGGGGACTTTCCTTAGTGTGCCTGTAAGGACCATGCCCCCGATTTAATAAAACCCACTGCCGTCTATTCTGACTGAGCTGGGTCTAGGAGGCTCTCTGGGGTTCTGAGACTCGATCTCTGGAAGCAGAGCGCGTCATTTTTCGCCCTTGGAACTGCTGCTGGGCGGGACTCCTGCAGCCCTTGCGCCTTGCGGCCCTGTGCCTAAGCCCAACCCAAAGTGCCCCCGGGCGCCTGATTGTGGGAGAGGTCTGTTGAGCACGTGTCCTTTCTGTCCACGTAAGCTCTTTGTCCTCACGCCTGGTTTGCATGTGATAGGTGTTTTGAATTTTGACGTAGAGTGGATGGGTCACTGTAAGGGCTTTCTGGCTTGTTCTGTTATTTTCCCCAGCCCCTTACTTTTGTTATGATTAGTTCAAGATTGGCGAAGTAACCGCTGAGCTAAAGTTGACCCTGCTTTTGTTTTCAAAGAACACAGTCAGGCTCTTGAAATGGATTTGCCTGGGCAGATGACAGCATGCCTGACAGATGAGGGCCTGTCGTTTGCTGCCAGCTGTGTTCATGGCCTCATGTTCGCAAATGAGTATGCGTAATTAGTTGTTTGGAAATCATGTAAGGTGTCAGCCTGAAACTGCACATTACCACCCAGAGTTAGGTGGGAGGACCCCTAGTGGCATGTGGTTGGTCACATGTTGAGCTGCTAACCACAGGCCAGCAGTTCAAAGCCATCAGGTGTTCTGAAGGAGACAGGTGAGGCCTCCTGTTCCCACGGAGCTTGACATCAAGGGCAGTTGTACGCTGTCCTCGGGAGTCCCTCTGAGTGGCGGCGAGTTTGCGTGTTGTTAGGGGTGGCGTTTTCGAACTCGCCTTTTCTCTCAGTTCCAGGTTCTTCAGTTTGCTCTGCCTGATGGAACACATTGATATAACCTTGCAGTGGTATAAGGACCTGATCCCTTCAGTAAGATGGCCCATTATTTGTCACTTACCACTGTGGACCAGTCTGTGTCTTTATTAGTGCCGTTAAAATGTACTTGAATTTCTCTCAACCAGGTCTTCTTTCCCCATTCCCAAACGCTGCTAGATCTTCTCCAAGCCTTGGATGTGGCCTGTCGGTTAGAGATGATTCCTCAGATCTGGAAAGGTCAGTCTCGACTTGCCGGAGCCTGACCTCTGTTACTGATAACTGTCCAGTGTGTGGTGAACAACCTTTGTTAACGATAGCCACTTGGGTTTGGACTGGGTGGAGTACATCAGCTGAAGCTGCTCCCAGCCCTCTTCTTCGTGCTGCGCATTGGCTTGCAGTTCACGTGCTGAGCACCACCCACCTGAGTGTCTTCCTGCCACAGCCGCCCTTCGTCTGACCCCGAGTCCCGGCCCCGGGCGGTACCTGGGGCATCAGTTGGATGCTTGCTCACCGAAATCAGCAGTACTTTGTTGCTAAGCATAATAACCGGGATCAGGGTTTCTGTGAGCCGTTCCGTATTGAGCTGATTGCAAAACACGACACGCTCTTCTAGAGGCTTCCTGTGCTTCCATGAAGTTCGTATTTACCTTCCGGGTCTGAAAACTAGATCCTGCCCTTTTAATTTGCATTACTATAATTGTGTATAAAAGATTGAAACTCCCAAAGTACTATAAATCTGTGACTTCCAATATGGAAGGATGGTTTCCAGGGTGCTGTGCGCTTTGTTGACCGGAGTACCAGGCCCACTTAGGCAGCACTTGCTCAGGAGCCGGCTCGTGGCCGTGGCTCTCACTGCTGTTTGTTCTCTGCTGCCATGAATGATCCTGGTGCTCTTCTGGAAGCTGGGGACAGACACTCAGACACTCCTCCTGATTTACTATCCCCACCCCCCCAGTGGATGGTGAGAGGCCTGTCGCAGCTGCGTCGCTCATCACTGTTCCTTTCCCTTCCAAGATAGTAAAGAGTATGGCCACACCTACCGCAACGATGTGAGGGAGGAGATCCTCACGCTCATGTCCAGGGACAGGCACCCGCCAGAGGTAAGGCTGCCCCCTGGAAGCACAGTGTGTTGTCTGCATGTGCCGGGGACTAAGCGGCATGCCCTTTCTCACCAGGGTCTGGGGGATGGTCAGTCTGGGCTCTGTGCAGCATGCTGCCAGCAGACGGCAGGTTTCAGTTAGGTTCATTGAAACCGGTCCACACGGTAGAATGTAGTTTCTGCAGTCCACCTCCGTTCTCTGATGCAAAGCAGGAGCTATGAACAGAACCTCTCTGGGTACTGTAGGGCTAACTGTAGCTGGAGACGTGATGTCCCGTAGCTGGAACCCGGCAGGGGGTTGAGACTGAGCACCCCCACAGAAACAAGGGAAGATCAGCAACGGGAGCCAAGCCCCTGAGGAGCCCCCCAAAATAGACTTCAGACTAGAAAGGACAGTTCTTGGACCCACACTGGACCACTGGGGAGATAGTCATAAAGGACAGCAGACAGACCTGGAGTTACGTATGCTTTTTCGGCAGTTTGTTCACTAGTTTTTTTCTCTTTTTGTTTACTTTTTGTTTTGTCTCCTACTGTTTCTTATATAAAGTAGGCAGGGGAAGCAATGGGACCGGTGGTTCTGGGGGACTTGAGGAGAGGAGGAGGCATGAGAGGGGTTGTGGGGAGCAGTGAACAAACAACGCCATCGCCAGGAACACCTAGGCAATCCAAAGCAACAACAAAGGATGTAGATATCCCAGTGGTGCTGGAGCAACAGCAGTCTAAGTGAGGGGAATTACTAAGAGGCTGAAGAAGGCCGAGCGTGATGGTGGAACAAGAGCTGGGTACAAGAAAACAGGAAAGTTCTAGGAAGCAGAGTGATGCATAGAGGGACCACCATAGGTGTGTAAATATGTAAATATAGTCATATAAATAGAGGTAGTTGTCTATGAACATATATTTATATGGCGATATATTGAGGAAGTGGACACACTTTGGCCTCTGCACAAGTCCTCAACGCAAGAACACTCTGTTCTAACAACCTGGCATTCCGTGATGCTCACCCTCCCAGCACGATCGCTGAAGACAAAACAGGAGCATAAGCAAATATGCAGAAAGCTGACAGTGCCCAGCTATCAAAAGATACAGCATCTGGGGTCTTAAAGGCTTGCAGTTTAACAAGAAGCCATCTAGCAAAGAAGCAACACATGGAAGGAGCACACCCGCCTGTGTGATCACCCAGTGTTGACAGGATCAGATAACAGGCATAAGAAGACCTAGAACAAAAGCAGGCTTATTGCTGAGAACAATGCAGGTCAGAGTAGAGACTCCAAACCCATCTTTTTTTTGGGGAGGGGAGGGCGGGGGGCGGAAATCACTGCCCTCTAGTGGTCGTGGGAGCTACCCAACGCTGCTCCTGAGTGCCGCCACTTTTGAACCGCCAAGCCCTTGGGCCGCAGTCCCACACTCAACCACTTACGCCACCAGGGCTCAGCCCCTCCAAACCCATTTTTAGACAATAGGTCATCCCCTCACGAAAGGATCACAAGGACGGGATGGGTCAACTAGGCGCGGTGTAGCACTGATGAAACACAATATTCTTTCGGTTCTTTGATTCTTCCTCACTCCCAGTATCATAAGCTCAGTCTTGCCGTTTAGTTCTGGCTACACTGGTACATGGCATCCAGATCAGATAAACCCTTCAGGAACAGAAATTATAGTGATATGGCGGAGGGGGGGGAGCCAATCGGGGATCATCAATACATAACCCTTTCCCACCCAGGGGACGAACCGCAGAAACGTGGGTGAAGGGAGACCGCAACTGATGTAAGATAAGAAAATAATTTATCAAGGGGTCATGAGGGGTTGAGCTGATCACTAAGATAGAAAGTAGATGTTTAAAATACAGCAACGTATGTACAAATATGCATATGCTTGATAGAATTGATGTAGAATGTTATGAGAGCTTTAAGAGCCCCCAATAAAATGATTAAAAAATTTTTTTCCAACAGTCCCCTGCTGCCTTTTGGAAAAAGCTTTAACTTCTTGGTTCCTGCTAACTGCTCTGGCCTTATTTCCATCACTTCCTTCCAATTCTAGCTAAGAACCACCTGCGGCACTTAGAATAAGTGTCTGTGTAGGTGCAAACCCCAGGTCCTTCATTGACTACTTTGGGGTCCTGGGGAACTTCCTTTGTGCCTCAGTTTGCTTTGCTTACCTTCTCTGTGCCTCAGTCCCCTCATTTGTTAGGTAGGGATTATAATGCAGCCAGCTTCGTAGGAAAAAGAACACCTCCCCGTTCTGACTGCATTCCTAAGAAAACAAGAATTAGCAGAGCAATTGCCCAGGACAGGCAATGTCTTCTGCTTTCTCCTCTGTCTGCTTCAGGTACTTAGGACCCCTGTGAATCATTCACATGGGAAGCGCAATGCTGGAGGAAGAGCTGGGGGGGCTGGGGTGGATGCTCATCAGACTAGTTAGGAAATCCCACTGACTCGGGACTTCTCAGCTCCAGGTGGCGTTTGCTGACTGTGCTGCTGACATCAAGTCTACATACGAAAGCCAAGAAGCCAAGCAGACCACTGCAGATTGGCCAGCTGCCCCTCTGAACTGTATCGCGGGGCTCTTTCTGAGGGCCGGGAGAACCCAGGAAGCCTGGTGAGTGGACTACCATAAGTATAAATTAGAAATTAGGAGTGCTTCTGTTCACGGGTAAGAGGACATTTGTCGTCAAGAAAGGTTCTCAAACAAGATTGATTTATCAGGACTCAAACTAGCATCTGTAATAAGTTTTCTGTATAATGAATTTTTGGTGGGAAGTTAAATATATAATAAAACAGGTGACCGAAAAAACTTTTTTTGGGGGGGGCATCACTGCTCTCCGGTGGTGGGAGTAGGAGGCCCAGCCCCACTGCTGGAATTGGACCTCTGTCCCAGTGGGCCGCAGTCCCGCGCACAACCACTACGCCACTGGGGCTCAGCCCAAAACGTTTTATTTATATATATATGTCATTGAGCTTAACGGAGCAATGTTTTATTCATGTGTTTACTCTCAAAATAGGAATGGGGTGAGAGAGAGAAAGAGAGTGTGTGTGTTACATTTCGGGCAGGGTTCTCCAGCGCACACTGTGCTTCATGTCCCTGGGTGCAGTCCCACACTGTGAGCCCACTCATCCATCCACTCTTCCCCCTTGCCTGGCTGTGCTCCTAACTGCCCTCTGTTGGGTGCTACCCCTTGATCTCAGAGCGAGCTGATGAGTCAGGGGCTGCATCCTTTTCGGCAGTGACCACTCTCTGTTTAGACTGATGGGGCTGAAAATTTTGCCACCAGCATGAGCTCACTTCCTGAGGATGACTTGGGGCCCTGGTTTCAGGGATTTACTGTGCATGGCTTCTTCATAAGAACATAACTCCACTAGCACACATGGTCACCAGTCCAGAATGGGACGGCAACTTCACCCAGGAGAAGCGTGGAAGCATGCTGACCTCTGGTATCAGGCGTGCAGGCCCCTCGCTTAGAGACCCTGCTAGGAAGCACGCTGCTAGCGACAGGTGTTAGCTGTTAGCAGTGGCTGGCCAGGTGGGCAGGTTGGCATGCCTCTGCTATGAATCAGGCTGTGATGATTGGCGCAGGGGTACGGACCTCAGCTGAGCCATGGGAGCTGAATGTCAGTGCTTCTCCTCCATTCTGCATGTGGCAGGGTGCTGGCGAGCACTGGCATGAGACTGGTGCCTTGATCTGAGCCTGCTCTTCATAGCGCAGTGGAGGGCCAGCGGAGCTCAGGCCCCTGCCCTCAGTGCCCCAGTCCATGATGGAGTTCTTCCCTGGGGGGAGTGGCCCCAGCAGATGTGAGTCCAGTCCATTTGGGTCTCTTGGTATGTGGGCCCCACTAACGTAGGTGTTAGATGAAAAGCACATGGGGATGTAAAGTCAACCTCATATCTATTTAGTGGTCAAAAGAGTTTTCTGAAAATTCCAAAGTATACTTTCCCTTTTTCAAATTGGAAATTAAACGTTTGCTTCTCTCTGAATCCTGCTCTCAGCGTTCTGTGGCCCTTGTTCTTTACTGCAGAGCATGTGCCCCTGGCACTGCTGACCCGGGCAGCCTGGCAGGCTTACTGGTGTGTGCAGGGCACTTCGGGGGACCCTCGGGGAGGTGGCTGCACGGGAGGCCAGGCAGCCAGGGGGAGCTGGAGCCCACAGATTTATGCCAGCGAGAGCAGGGAAGGATCAGCTACTGTCAGCTGGTTGCCGTCTGCTTTTCTGTTTGTAGTCATCATTTTTCTCCTTCCTCATCCTGAACAGGAAAATGCTGGGCCTTTTCAGGAAGCATAACAAGATTCCCAGGTGAGTTGCAATTAGTAGAATCTCCCTGCACACTGCCTGCAATTAGCTACACAGCCTGATGTGGGGTGGTTGCGTTTCGTTACCTGCTGCCACCACGTGCCCATTGGCACTGCCCCACCATTAGGGCATCTGCTCAGCAATTGCAGTGAGGTGCTCACCGAATGCAGTTAACCAATGTCATGGGACTGCCTTTGAAAGCTACTGTAAAAGAATTTTTCACTCGACTTCTGAAATGTTCAAATATTTTCTATCTAGACTCTTTGACTGATGGGTGAAGGAGTGTTATTGGAGGTTTTCATTTGGCTGCTTGGTTACAGGAACGAGTTGCTGGGCGAGTTTGTGGACAGCGCAAAAGCAGCCAGTAGCCCCGAGCAGGCCATGGAGGTGGTGAAGCTGGCGAGTGCCTTCAGCCTGCCTGCCTGTGAGGGCCTCGCCCAGAGAGTGCTGGCCGAATTTGCCCTCACAGAGGAGCAGAAGTAAGTGGTGTTGGGTCTTGGCGAGAAAGAAAGGTGGGGTTGGTAGAACAGACTGTTTGCCCATTCAAATGTTTTATCACTTTCTGTCCTGAGTTTTTCTGGAAGAAAAAAAAAAGTGGCTTAATTTATGCATTACTTGTTTAGTCTACCAGTCAGGAAAGGTTTGGCTGTTGAAGCTTTTTTAAAAATTGGTCTATCTTTATCTTCTTTTAATTTCAAAATGACAAGTAGTAACTCTGACCACTCGGTAGCCTGGTCCCCTGGCTGCCCCATGGTGACTCCCCTCCTGTTTCCTCCAGGGAAGCCCTGGGAAGCCCAGCTGTGTTGACCACCAGCAGCAGCAGCAGCAGCAGCGACAGCGACAGTGACAGCAGCAGCGACAGTGACAGCGACAGCGGTGAAGGCAAATAAAGTGGGCGATTCTGAAGCGGATGAGGCCTAATGTGGCTGCAGAAATCACATGGGAACTGCGGTAAACCTTTGGCAACGATAGGAAGGAAAGAAGGCTGTAACAGGAGTTGTAAGAGCCCCAATGAAATGGTCTTGAAAAGAAAGGACTACAGATTGGGAAATTTATTGCTGTGAAGCACAGTTGCAATAATACCAGCTTCGAATGTGTTTAGATTTGAGTTTGGTATTTACTAAGTGAACTGTCCATGGATGGATGGGCCACTCGAGGCTCCTGTTTTAGCAGCAGCAACCCAGCTTCGTGCTGAGCAGCCGTTGGCCCCTCCAGGCTCCCGAGTCTCAGCCTTGGGCTGGTCGACAGAAGAGGTGTCCACAGAAGGTTTTCATGCACTTGGATAACAGTGTAAGTTTCAGGGCCCTTTATCAAAGATGTGAAAAACTCTGCATTTTCAAAATTAAATAATCACAGGAGTTTAAGACCCCACGACTGACCTGCAAGTGGAGACTGTCAATAAATGCTCTAAGTTATGTGCAGAGATGTGGGTTCATTATTACTACATAGCCTGCCATGCCTTTTCCACATGGGGCTCACCCAGGTGTCTCCACGCACCCTCTACCTGCCTTTCTGCAGGCTGCGCCTCCAGTGGTATGACCACGGTGGTTGACAGAGGGTTTGTGGCTAACACAGGTGACATTTCCTTGGCTCGATCATGTATTGCTGGTATTTGGTTCTTCTTTTCTCTTGAATGTCTGAGCTCACGAAATCTGAGGGCAAAGAAATACACTTACCAGTATAGGACTTAGCTAAGTACTGAGCTACTTAAGCATCTCTGTGTTCATCCATTAGCCCCTTTACATTAAATCAAAGAAGCAAATGGACAGATCAGCCTTTAGATCTGTTTCTAACTTTCAGGGAGAACCTGGTTGGTATCACTGCCTTTCTTCCTGCTTCATCAGCACCTTCTCCTCTTGCCTCATTGCTGGCTCTGCGAGTATGGTACAGGAAAACCATTTGTGATACTGCTAGAATGTGGTTATGTCTGTTGATGTACTTAATACAAATTCAAATTTGCATCCTGAAATGTCAACATTTATAGCAAAATTACAAGAGGGCAAACTGGGTTGCATTTCAGATCCGAATTAAAACTAGAATCTAGTTTTGAAAAGCCTGAGAGAATTAAAAAAAAGGACATGCTGCTTTAATCATGCCAGAACTGTAACATTAGCATCAGCATCAGCTGCCTAGAAAGCAGCCGCAGGTTAGCAATGAGGAAACCACCTCCAGCTGAGGCTTGCAGCACCCGAGGAACAGGAGTAAGAATTGTGGAGGCTCAAGGAAGGGGTCTTCAGCTATGTCGAACAAGCTTGTGTTTGGAACACCATTGTGCAGAAATTAGGAATGAGCAGATTTTTTGTTCCAACAGGTCAGTTGAGGACTGCCAGCAGGTGTCTTATTCCCACACGTTGACCAGCTACCAAAACTTTTAAGAGTATTGTAACAAATCCCTGAATGTCTAGTATGGAATTAAAACCTGGCACCCAGGAGTTCATTGTGCAGAAGAAATTGTAATGAATGCTACCCACCTTCTCAGCAGTCTGTTGATTTTTATTGAATTTCTTAGTGTGTTCTGCATAAATTACACAAAGCAGCGACCATAGAGGAAAAGACGTTTGTATGTACAGTCACCATTAAAACAGGGTCGTTTGGGGCTGAGCCCCGGTGGCGTAAGTGGTTGAGTGCAGGACTGTGGCCCGCAGGCTTGGCGGCTCAGATCCAGGGCAAGTTACTTGTTTTAAGCAATGCACTGAAACATGGAAAAGTCAAGTATAAGGGCAGTGCATCTTGAACGCAGACTAGAGGAATGCTGCCCGGGGTCCTGCATAGCATGGACTTGAGCCTGGGAAGACCTACTACAGATCGGCTCAGCTCAACTGTATTTAGCAAGAAATGAAGACTTGAAAACAAAGTGGGGTCAAGACAATTTACTCTAGCCCAGTGCCATCCTTTCACTTGCCAGACAATCCCGCCCAACCCTGGACCCCATTGCAGAGCCAACATGACTGAAACTCAACAGCTACTCAAGGGAGTGGCCGGGTGACCCTCCTCTTCTCCCTCATCAACTTCGACTGCCCCCAGCCTCCAGAATTTCTCCGTTTGGGAAAATTATGACTGTTTGATCCTGGTTAAAAGTTTTGCTTTATATTTAAGCATTTTTTTTTAAATTTCCCCCCTCTTGTGTTAAATTACATATTCTGCACTGAGATCAAGCAAATTTTTCTAATCAATGGTGGGACAATTTGGGACTGGGGAGACTTTTATTCAGAACTTACTAGAACAGAATTTAATACAAAGGAGTACTGGAAGACTGTGCCTGACGTACCGCCTTAGCTCAAGGAGAAAGAAAATGTTTTGGAAATGTTGGTGGTAACATGTATAAAGGTGCTTAATACACTTGGATGGTGGATTAAGAGCCCCCCTCCCCTCAATAAAATGATTACTAAAAAGACTGTCTAAGATTGTTTTAAGACTTTTCTAATGACTATAAAACCTCCAACATTAAAGATGAAAATTATAGTAACTGGGAACATATGTAAAAGGATGGGGGATCTTGCCCTATAGCCATTGACAGATGAAAGAAAACAAAACCTGTGACTTAGTATGACCTTTGAGCTGGAAGTATAGACGTGGTTTCTTTCTATTTATTTAATTCTTTCTACTATTTAATGGAGATAGATAGGCTAAAGTGAGCTCCAGAGGTAGTTATGCACCTTTAAAGGACTGAATTGGCATGAACTGGCAGTGGGTTTGGTCCACCCAAGTGAAGGTGATGGACAGTAATTGTCCACTGTGTAGAACACAGGTGAAAAAGGAAGACCCTCAAGAGATGGATCTGACAGTGACTGCAGCAGCAAACTCAAGTCTTAGAACCGTGAGATGGCACAGGGCTGGGCGAGGTTCCCTTCAATTGCGCACAGGTTACCGAGTCAGACCCCGGCCCTTTGCTGCTAAGTCTGACAAGTGTCCATGCAAGGAAGAGCCACTCTTTCTTTATGTCATATGAATGGTGTTCAAGTCAAAAAACAACCCAGAAAGATTGGAGGATGAGGGTAGAGGGGACCACCGGTTGCATAGTGGTTGTGCGCGTGACTGCGGCCCACTGGGACGGAGGTTCAATTCCAGCAGTGGGACTGGGCCTCCTACTCCCACCACCGGAGAGCAGTGATTTCTCCCCCCCCCCCCAAAAAAAATTGAAAACAAGTGTGCAAAATTTTGTTTTGGAGCTAAATTAAACTGAAGTTCTGCTCATGTTCTGTGAGCTTGCCATGTCAAACAGGAAGCTATTCCTGAATTCCAAGAGAAACAATTCCTTAACTATGTTTTATAGGTTTTATGAGTAAAATAAGCATTACAAGTATTTGTGATACTACAAATAACATCTCAATATTACAAGTAGGTAAATCAGCTTTGCAAGGGCATACATTTTGCCATTTCGTGCCATTCCAAACAGGATGAATCTAGAAAAGTTGTTAAGGGCTTCAGGTCGGTTCTGCCCGACAGGAACCCTGTGTACAACACCCACCCCACCCAGTCCCGCACCGTCCTCCCCGTTGCTCTTGAACACTCGTTGCAGCCTCAGTGACAGTTTCATCAATGGCCTTCTTGGATGACCCTCTCCCAAGCATGATGGTCTCTAGCCTGGTCCCCCCTGACGTGTCCAGAGTATGTGTTGACAAAATCTCACCCACCACCCTTGCTTCTAAGTAGTGTTCTGGCTACATCTGCAAGGCAGCCTTGTCCCTTTAGGAGGCCATGCTGCTTTAAGTCTGCTTCGCCAGCACAATTCCAAGGAATCGATTCTTCGGCCTGCTGACGCCATGTCAGTGTTCACATGGCTTTGAGTGAGGCCCACTGTCGCGCTCCTTCAAGGTAGTACTCTTGTTTTCCAACGCCCTCAGGGCCTAGCACAGCAGGCTTACCTGATGCAGCACACTGGCTGTAGGCATCCTTGATGACTTCATCTTCGTTTGTCCTGTTACCTATTGGCCCAGTTGTGAGGATTTTGGTCTTGTTAACGTGAGTTGCAATCCTTATCTTCATCAGCAAGTGCTTTGCATTCAGTAAGCAAAGTTGTGTCACCTGTACGCACAGCCCAGGCAGCAGCCCGTTACTGAGCCTTCCTGCAACCCTGATGCAGTCCTCATGCGCGCCAGCTTTTCCGACGACTTGCTCAGCATGCGGATTGAGTAAGTATGGTGAAAGGACTCCGCCCTGACACACCTCTGGAACCATGAATAAATTCTGCAGGAGCACATTGAAGTGTCCTGAAATCCCCATTTTTCTCTTAAAGGTTATGTACAGTTTATGATCCACGATCAAATGCCTTGGCATAGGCAATATAACACTATTGCCTTTTCTAGTATTGTCTGCTTTGAACCAAGATCCACCTGACATTGACAATATCTCTTGTTTCACACTCTTTTCTGAATCTAGCCTGCACCTCTGGAAGCTTCCTCTCAATGTACTGCTGCGGCACTTGTTGGTCTTCGGCAATCTTACTTGCATGTGATACTAAAGCTAATGTGGAGCATTCTGTTGTCATTTTTCTCTGGAATGGGTACAAATATGGATTTCTTCCTTTCACCTGGCCAAGTAGCTATTTTCCAAATTTCCTAGCCTCGAGCGAGTGCTTCCAGTACTTCAGCGGGGCACTTCTGCTTTGCCTTCCAGAGTTACCATGAGAGTCAGCATCGACTCCATGGCGGTGACTGTGGTATGCGTAAACCTTATACTTCCTTTAAGGAAACATTCTGTTCCCTTGTAAAAACCACCTTCCAAGTTCCAAGAGTACCTCCATTTCAGATACTGAGAGCATTAAACAGAGCGGATTCTAGTCAAAGAAAACTCCATGTTTTTAGCTCAGAATCCACACTGAAGAACGCAAGGAATGCAAACGTCAATCCCAATAGACTGGTCGGGCATGCAGACACCTGAAGGGAACAAACTGAATTCGTAGCCGGTGCTTGCCAGTACCACCTGCAGATCTGAAATACTAAAACCCTGCTTCTTCGTATATAAGACCCCGAAGCGTAAACCCTTCGTTGATGAATCAATTCCCAGTCACGGTGACCCTGTAGAAAGAAGAGTGCCGTGCCCCAGAGGGCTTCCTGGGCTGTGGATCACCGCAGAATGCAGGAGACATACGTAACACAGTAGTTCGAATGTGTTTCCCCCACAGAAGAGCTGGTACATTCAAACTTTCAATCTTTGCATTAGCAGTGACATACTTAACTACTGCACTACTATCCTTTGTGAACACAAAAAAGTCGACACATTTATGATTACTTATAAGAAAAGCTGGTAGTGGTTTCATGTTGAAGGAGTGCCCTTTAAAAACAAATATATACCATGTTGTGTGTATCCAACATGCCAATTGCCCTTACATTCTGAACGGTGGTCAAGGAAATGCTTTGGGCTTTATAGGCGGCGGCTTGAGAGTTCGTGGAAAAGGAGCATTTACATAAACTTTCTGAGGTCCCCCTTACCCTGTACTCCACAAAAGTATTTAATCTATTTGTAAAATTTCGAGGACCACTGCCCCCACTTCTGTGAAGATTCAGTCCAGGTACCAGAAATGAGCATGGCCAATCACGAATGCTTTTGAAACTGTCGGCAGTGACTCATGTTTAATTAACTTGCAGCAAGAGAAAACGGTCCCAGAAGCAGAGAGGACCAGCACTGGCTAGAAACTTTCATTTCCACACGCACACAGAAATATACATATTGGGTCCCAATAAAAGATGATCTTTCCTCGGAAGGTAACAGTGTGGAGCGCTCCACAAGAGCTCTCCTGCCTTTCAATCACTAGAAAGCTGAAGGTCCCACCATAAATACGAACCCTTAGCGTGGCGGTCAGGACATCAGGGTGCTGATTCGGACTCGAGTCCAAACGCAGCGTCCTGGAGCTGGTGCTGCCTCACAGCAAGCCCTCGAAACGGAGGACTGCCCGAGCCTGTCTGAGACGGGGACTGCCTGTAAGAGTAGAAAGCCCCATCTTCCTCCTGCCTGCAGAGCAGCTGGTGGTTTCCAACTGTTCACCTTGTGAGTGGGTCACAGCTGGAACTGCTCCCAGGCAACGTGAGGGATGAGCAGGCATCAGTTCACCGGACGCTTCAGAGCCAGCAGCAGGCCTGGAGTTTCTGGGGAGCCAGTCTCAGCCCAGGAGCTCCCTGCGGCCAGGACTTTCTACCTCTGCTATCGCTGCTCTGCAAGGCCACCTTCTGCGCACACAACACACTGGAAATGGTAGTTTTTGAAAAGGGACAAGGTGTTCTGTTTTCATCTTGTTGCTTTATTCAGTTTGCTCCAAGGGCAAAAATCACTAGCAGTAGGGATCACAAACATTATTTTGATTGGCTCATAAGCCCGATCAGTAAAACCTGAAAAACGAAAATGTTACACAAGTTGCAAGGAAAGCACTCTTGGAGTTCACTGACATGATAGCAAGTGGGAAGAATATAACTGCCACAAGTGTGAACACTTAGCACAGAGTGTGCAACCTGCTCCTTTCTGGACGCTTTTGGGACCCTCGCTGCCAACCCCTCGTATACGTGTCACTGCCCATTTCCTGTGACGTGAGGTAGGACTGGCCTTACTCTTGCTGCACTTGAGTGGTTCCTATTCCTACGGCGCTGGCGTACGCCGTCAGGATGTCCACTATCTGTCTCGTTTCTAGGGTCATTCGAGTTTCATGCAGCCAGTCCTGGGCCACTCGTCGGGACTCCCCTTTCAGCTGATTGACAAACTTGGCTGCCAGCTCCAGATCTCCATGCTCAATGCAGTAGGAGGCATAGGACAGGAGCTTAAATGTGTTTACATCCTCAGGGCAGAGCTCCGGCGGTGGCTTCAGCTGCTTAGGTGGGAACAGGAGCAGGGACTGCACGTAGGAGAGGAAGTACTGGTATAAGCTATTTCTGGTTTCATCAATCATCGCTACCCTCTGGGCCAGTTTCTGGACAGCATAGAAACGGGCTCTAAGGGTCTCCTCGCTGTACACCCCACGGGTCAGGGACTCAGGGGGAATTGCTGAGGTTAAAGCCTGGGCAAATTCATTATCAGCACAATGGGCTTTGATGGCCTCAACGGCACTGCCCAGCGGGACAGTGGGCAGCTCTGCAGATGCCGTCTTCATGCTGTATTTCAGCGCCTCCACCGAGAGCCACAGCTGGTGGGCTTTTCTGGCCTCCTCTTCAGCAACTGCGTGGCCTACAGATAAGTAAAGGAAGGCAGAGAAAAACATTGTTCTCTTCACTTAGCACTATATCCATTCCCAATACATCTAGAGGGTAATGCCTAACGGACAAGCTCACATCACACAGGAGATGTGGCCAGAGGGGGAGCCTTTCCGCTGTGTCTTTCCGAGTCGGCCCCTACATGAGAGGTGGCACCATGTCACGGCCGGGTGGGCTTTTGCTAGTACCCCAGGGAGAGCGTGGTGGATATGGGTGCCCCCACTGTCAGGCCTCCTGGCCCTCTCCTTATGACCTGAACACTCAGGACAATATCAAATACACCGTCTTCGTATGTCACTCACATCTGTGGGGCATCCAATTTTTGTATTTAGAAGTTGAGAAAGAAATAAACTGATACACTGGACAGTGATGGCTTACGCTGAGACCACTAGAAAATCCTTGCAAAGGAATGGAAGACTTCAAATCTATTCAACTACTGTATCTTGAAAATCCAGGAGTATTGAAGTTATTTTTATAGTTCATTGATAAGAGATTCTCAACATCCCTCCCAAACTCATTTGATCGATGTCCTATCAGGAGAGTTTCATTTCCGTCAGCACAAGGAGGCCTCAACATAACCACTGTCCTGGTGGGGAGTGGACTCAGCAAAGCACTGCTTCTCCTGGACTCTCCTGATACCCGAGGAGCAGGGGCCTTGAGAGGGAGCACGAGGGCCGCTGCCCGCCCAGGACCACAACCCAATCACCTGGGAAAAGCCAGCAAGCGTTGGTTAACTGACTCAGAAACTGTCATCTAGTGTTTGTCCATTAATTTATGTCATATGATTAATTATCAACAACAAGTAAAACTTCCTGTTGCTAGGATTTAATTTTAAGAGTCTTTAAAAAAATTTCCTCCTAAACATCCTGTGTTCCAAATGCATCAAATATGGGTCTAATTTTCAAAAAGATACTTAAAATGTGGTAGAGAGACTTCGATCTCTCTCTATCCAGACATTACTGCACACAGCTCATTAGCCTCGTTACCAGTAGTCACACTGAATAACAATTTCTAAGTGCCCATCTGCTCACTCTGAACAGCCTGCTCGATCCCTCGCAGTCTGGCATAGGCAGTGTTGATATCCAGAGTAAAGTTGTCAACTTGCTCTTGGCTGAGACGGCGATATTCTAATTCTTGTTCAGCGAGTTTTTCAGACATGTCCTGCAATAAACATCAACAGGGTTCAGAGACCGGTGATGCCACCTCGGAGCACATCACTTCTCTGGAGGTTGCTCTTCTAGAAACCACCACCCTCTGGAAGCCAAGTGGGCCTTTGAAATACCAAAGCAGCTGCGGCCCACTGGGATGGAGGGTCAATTCCAGCTCCACAGGAGCAAAGGCTGGGCCTCCTACTCCCACCACCAGAGAGGGCAGTGATGCCGAAAAAAAAAAAGAAATACCAAAGTAGCTATCATGAACCTGCAACATTATGTGTATGGTTTCGAACCATCCTGCTTTGTACTTGATGTTTAATTCTCCATAAAACTCTGGATGGAGCCTAACATCAGAAAAAGCAGACCAGGACAAAGTAGGCTACCAAAAAACTGCCAACTGCAAAAACAACCAAAAAATTATGTACACTAGCCACACATAATAATTATAGCTATTTCCATGTCCTCTACTTAAGAATAAAATAGGAATTTCTCTCAGTAAGTATCTGTAAAATAGAAGTTTTAAAAAATAGGAGTCAATTTCAGAACATTACTGGAAAAATCTGTGAATGATTTTGAATAGAAACTGTAAAAATTAATGGTGTCTTTATGATCTACTTATTTACAAACTGAACCTCTCAAAAGTATCCACCTGTCCAATAATATAATTCCCCAGGCCTCATTTAACAACCTTCCTGAGAGCTTCTGAAACTCTAAATGAATTTGGCGCATTCGAAACACATCTGCCCACTTACATGTAGGTACACGTTTATGTAAAAAGGACCAGTTTTACAGATATTCAAAAGCCCCACTACTCTACCAAGGCGGCTCTGTAACACTTGTTCCACACCCTTCCTTCCACAGCTGCAGAGAAAAGGTCATAAGAGAGCCTGTTGGTAACGCAAAGTTTGTACCTTTTCAAACTCGCACTTCAGCTCCTGCTCTTGTACCCGAAGGACGTCACGTAAGTGATCGGTGTGGGCAGCAGCCTGTCGGCGGAGCTGGGTTCTCATTTCAATTTCCATGGCATCTCGGACTTCATCAACCTAGGAAAGCAAATACAGCCAGGATTGGTTCTCAACTCTCCATATATAGGAGAAGAGAGGGACAATGAACAACTATGCTTACAGTCACGTCCATGAGGCAGGCATGTGAACACAGCCTGTTCTAATTTTTATGTAAATTAAAACACTGAGGGTTGGACGGTGTTCACACATCCAGTTAGGCCCCTACCCGATTTCAAACTAGGGTCTCTCGAGCCCACATTGCCTGGCTGCTTCCCATACAAAGCAGACACTTGTCACTTTCTGAAGCACAAGCTCTCCACGGAAGTGACTAATGTTAGATCATGGAGGAAACCACGACAAAGACCTCCCCAAATCTCTGCCACGAGTACTAATGCCAACGGTGAGAAATGCCGTGAACATTAAAGTAGCTGGCGATTATTAAATATAAAATATAACCTTATCATGTCTTGTATAATACAAACTATTGAACACAGAGCTTTCATTTTCTCAAAATAGCAAATGATTATGAGTACAGTCAGTCAGTACATAAATATCTATGAAACATGTCAGGCAGGGTCTTCTAGTTGCCTGGATACAAGGCTGCTCACAGTAAATGGGTTCTAGTTCTCAGTCAGTACACTTTTTTAGCGTGGGGAGCTGGCAACTAGTCCACAACAAGGGCTTCTCTCAGATTGTGACATTTGGACATTGGGCTCTCCTTTAGAGTAAGGAGACATAAAAGACCTGGCTGAGACGGTGACAGCCAAAGCAGTAACGAACTAAAGACCCTGTCAAGGAGTCCCAGGAGGAAAGATGGAAAGGTCCCAAGATGGAAGGTATAGTCAAGGCACAGAAAAATACCAGTTAACCTGGAGCACTGAAATGAAAAGCCCAGAAATGAGACCTAGGATTTTTTCGTATTGAACAATTTAAATTTTGTATTAAATGTTAACAGGCAGACAATAGGAGTGTACAAATCTAGTGTCTGATCAAAGCTGTTGTATAAAATGAAAACAACCTAGTACAAGGATCAGTATGAAAACAGGAAAGTCTACTAAAACTATAGAAAGACAAGCATAAAAATAGCAACCTATATCATTTTATTGGGGGCTCACACAGCTATCATCACGATTCATACATATATCAATTGTATGCAGGCCACATTTACACACTTATTGCCATCATCACTCTCAAAATATCCTCCCCTCTACTTAGGCCGCAGTACCAACTCCCCATATTTCCTTTCCCTCCCCCAATAAAATGATTTATTAAAAAAAAAAAGAGGGGGAAAGAGGAGCTTATACCAAGGGCCCAAGTAGAAAACATTTGGACATGACTATGGCAACGTGTACAAATATGCTTGATACAAATGATGTATTAAATGTTATAGGAGCTGTAAGAGCCTCCAATAAAATCATTAAAAAAAAACAGCAACCTGCTGAGCCCTGGTGACGCAGTGGTTGTGTGCAGGACTGCAGCCCACAGGGCTGACGGTTCAAATCCAGCAGCTGCTCTCCAGGAGCAAGGCTGGGCTTCTTACTCCCACCAGGGCAGTGATGTGAAGGAAAAAAAAGCAGCAACCTACTGAATCACAGTATGGACTAAGGTGATGGTAAAGGGGAGACGCTGAGTGTACGAGAGGGAACGTAAATGATAGCAGAACCAGCAAGCATACTTTCTAGTTGGAGCAACTGGATAGCTGGTGGTCGAGCCAGCTGGAGGCTGGGGGACAGCTGAAGAGAATCAAAAGGCTGTTTGGTATGTGTTAAGTCTAAAACAATTACTAAAAATTCAGCCAGGGGTATCACCGCTAGGCCTAGGTCTGAATGCTACAGGTGGTACTGAAACAACGAGCTGCCATCACTTGGAGGCTGTGCAGAAAGAAAAGGTTTCAGAAACATAGCAGGGCACATGCCAACTGAGCAAAGGAGGCTCAGCAGATGTCAGCAAGTGGAGAGAAAGACCAGAAGAGTGTGTGTCTTGGGGAAAGTGGCCAAGGGAAGACAGCCCTTTGAGAGAGTACAGTGGCCAACTGTGTTGCTGAAAGACACGACGATGGGATGTGGAGCCAGGTCCCCAACTCCCCGTGGTCACCTATGTAATACATGCTGTGCCCACATAGCTAGATTTGACCCCATCCTTCCTAACCACTTGCCAACTAGAACTCTGGCGGAGGGAAACACGCTCAGATGCCAACAGAGGTCTTCCAGGACTGCTTTAGGGGAGAACTTCACTGGGAGAGGAGGGATTAGATAAGTCTGATTGACAGTAGCCTATCATATTCTTGAACTGCAGCAACTGCTCACCAAAAAGGAGTTCTGCTAGTTCAATCCTTCCCTACAAGTTTTAAGTTCTGACCAGGAAAGCAAAGGCCAAAACTGCATTCTGTAGGTGGTTCGGCATGACTTATATCCAGTATTTTAAATTGGTGGCAGGGGCTGAGCCCTGGTGTACAATGGTTGTGTGCGGGACTGCGGCCCACAGGGCTGACGGTTCAAATCCAGCAGCAGCTCCTCCAGGAGCAAGGCTGGGCTTCCTACTCCCACCAGGGCAGTGATGAAGGAATGAAGGGAGGGAGGGAGGGAAGAAGGAAGGAAGGAAAGAAAAGAAAAGAAAAAAAAAGAAAAGAAAAATTGGTGGCAGAAATAGGTTCACCTTAAAAGTTAGGCCTGGGGCTGAGCCCCGGTGGCGTAGTGGTTGTGCGCGGGACTGCGGCCCACTGGGACGGAGGTTCGATTCCAGCAGTGGGGCTGGGCCTCCTACTCCCACCACCGGAGAGCAGTGATGCCCAAAAACAAACAAACAAACAAACAAAAAAAAGTTAGGTCCGGCATGACTCCCATCTCTACCTTTCTGTCCTGTTCAGACACTATTTCACTTCTGTGGTGTTCTAAGGCTTTTGCCACAGCAGAGTCCAACACCTGCTTCTCTTCTAGCTTTTGTTTTTCCAAGGCTAACTCGATGTGCTGCTTCTCCGTGGCTTTCTGCTCCGCCAGCTCTCTGTTGAGCTGGTCAATGCGGCGATGGGCATGAGCGATCAGGGAGTTCAGATCATCAGTGGACAGCTTGTCGGCTACAGAGAACACATTTGAGAGTTCATCATCTCATCATAATCATGTACCACAGATACACAGCTTCAATCATTTGCAATTTAACCTTTAAAATGGAGAAAAGAAAAATCAGCTTCACAAATGGGCTTGGATTCTCCAGTTCAGCTGGCTATTGATATATAAAATGTTTACAAATGCAAGCAAAAAGATTTAGTTAGGTCTTAAACCAATAGAAATCAGTTGCTTTTTTCAGGAACCCCAAATAATACTTATCATGTGAATACACTATAAATTAGCTTTTCATCTCATAATTTTGCTTATAAAGACAAAGTTTATATATGCACCCACTTCTGGTTTTTTTGCCATATATTCTTAAGACTCTTTGTAATATGCATCCCCAGCAAATGTTTATTTTCTCCTAAGAGTTTCTGCTCCTTTTCTTACATAAACAAGATCCAGGATCATAGTCTGCAGCCAGAGTTGAGCATCAGTCTCCACTGCAAAGCTTTTCTAAATCCTCAAGGCCTATTATGAGTCTCCAAAATTATGAACCTTTAAAACCTCATACTCCTAAATTAAGAATTAGGGCTATACCCGCGAAATATAGAAAGTATAAGAATCTCTGTATGACAAATGACTCATACCGTCAAAAAATCAACTGAAATAAAGAGAAGAAATAAAAGACGCTTCGATTAAATTCACTGTACAACTCCATTTTACAGACAGTGGAGCCTGTCTGAACCCTGACTGGACACGTGAAGGCGCTGAGGAAGACTTCTATCTCCGCTACAATGCAGTCTGGTGATTATGCTTCCGAAAGCAAACAGCAAGGATTTAAAAATGAAAGGATATGCTGAGATCAGCTTCAACAGAAGCCAGAGAAAGGGGCAGCATGATCAAATGAGACAAAACTGGCCGTATGACCAATGCTGAAGCAGGGTGAAAGGGCTTTGGCGCTTACCATACTTTTCTTCCCACTTTTAATATCTGAAACTTTCCAAAATTAAAAACAACATTTTTATACATATCATGTCTATAGGCTTGGCTTCCAATCACGGAGAGCACAAATGACAAAAGGAACCTATTTAGATTTATCATGAGATATAATTTTATTTATATTATGTAACTTTAAGCATCAAGAAAAGACTTCAGTCCTTTAAGATTCAAATCAAAAGCCTTTGAAGTACAAAACACGTATTACTCACCTAAGTCAGAAATGCCTGCAAAGGGAAAGCAAAAGAGTTTGAAAATAAGAATATATGTATTTCATTTATTGATGTTAAATTGGAAGACCACAAAAAGAAAGAAAAGAAAAACCAGACAGGATCTTAGCTAAGTCAAGATCTGTAGAATGTGTAGAAAACATTGCCAAGTCACAAAAGAATGCTCAGTGGTGTTGGCTATTATTAACAAGGATGGCACTGAGCTTAGCTGTGAAAGAATCCAGAGAACACGCGACAGTATTAGCACCAGGCTCTTCGCAAGGTGAGAACCCAGTGACAAGCCCTGCAGGGGGGGATTTGGTAGATTTCAGAGGTAAGGACTTTTAGTGTGGGTGAGGTCATCGGGGAGGAAATCACATCTCCAGAAAACTCTGTGACACTGGTTGCATCGATGGAGTAAACTCATGGAGCATGTGGGTTTGCCTCAGGGCAACTTTTCACCAGGTACCGTGTTTACTTTGCGAATTTTCTATCACGTGACTGTGCTACCTATGTCAAAAATTCATAAAAATGGAACTGGAGGTGGTATTCCCCTCTAAAAAATCAGAGGCAGCACCCCAGAAAGCACACAAAAACTTTATCTTCTGCAGGTCACCTTTCTATGCAGGGTTTCTAGGCCTTGGGAACAACTGACACTTTGGAGCAGATCATTCTCCGCTACGAGTGGATGTGCTGGGTCTGACAGGGCTTAGCAGTGCCCCTGCCTTCTACCCACCAGATGCCAGCAGCCCTGCCCATTGCAAAATGCCCTTGGGCAGAAAATCATCCCTTGGCAGTTGAGAACTATGCTGTAACTTTTCTGGATGTTTTCTGGGCATTTTCAGAATCAGCAACAACAACAACAACAACAAAGTTTAAAAACTTCAGAGGCTGGCCTGGAAAAAATTAGTAGCTGTTAGTTAGGTAGGAAAACCAAAGACAGGGAGTAAGTTGCAAATTGCTAGGGTTGGCATCCACCACTAGTTCTCTAAGTTCATCCTGTCCTTTCAACTTCCTTTCCTCTCATTTCAGCCAACCTAGACTCCTTGTTTTCTATCACGTCATGCCTCTGCGAAAGGGCTTACCCCTAATAAGCACACAACAAACACATAAGTCAAGATTATGAACTGCAAGAGGCTAAAGCAGGACAAAGCGGTAGCGTGAGGTGTGGGAGAAAGAGGTGATGACTGTTTCAGTTGTAAACTCAGAGAAGCACAGGCCAGGAGACCTTTCGGTGAGGAAATGGTACAGCTTGACTTCCTGAATCTGTCAACATGGACCCCCTCTGCTGAGTGATGGCTAGCCAGTTCAAACAGCAAGGTGCAAACAAGATTCACGCTTTCCAGATTGGTATGTAGACATTTTTTTCTCTAAGTTCTTTTTCTTTTTTTTCCTCTTCAAAGTCTAACTGGTGGCCCCTCTTAAGTGAGTCAACTGCATACAAAAAACTGTCTCAGGTTCCTCTGGGGGACTGTCACACAGACAAAATATCTCATGGGTCTGTATTACCTTAGCTCATGCTTCCATGTCCCTTTTATCAAGCCTGGCACTCTCAGCCTGGAGAAAACTACAAGAGGTAGTTCAGGTCCAGCTTGCTGAGAATGGTCATCTCTGAGATTCCTAGCACTTTCTCAGCATGTCAGGAACCATCTCTCAGAGTTAACAGTATGTAATTGCCTAACCTTCAGTATCAAGTGTCTTGCAATCTAATGTACAGCCCCACAGCAATTCTATCCTACAGCCCCTCAATAGGTTCTCAACCTCAGTGTCAGAGGGCAATCAGATAGAGTGTCCAGGTTATCATAGCAACCATGACAGCTGGCACCCAGCTCATAGTGATAACACGAAATGTTGCCCAGTCCTGTGCCAGTCCCACCATTGAGACTGTTGTGATCCACAGGTTGTTCTAGATCACTAGGCCATTCTTCAGTCTGGAAGTTTTGTTAAAACCTGTCCTTGGTTGAGTCCTGGTGGCGTAGTGGTTGTGTGTGGGACTGCGGCCCATTGCGTTGGCGGTTCAAATCCAGCAGCAGCTCTCCAGGAGCAAGGCTGGGCTTCCTACTCCCACCAGGGCAGTGATATCACAAAAAAAAAACAAAAAACCCACCTGTCCTGCATACAGCTACAAACAAGCATCCTGACATAGCGGGTGGCTGTGAATGCAGTACACTGGCTGAGAAGGACAAAGCAGGAATACATTTACCACTGAACCATTCACACCTCCAAGGAGCGCCATTAAGGAATTCAATCTAAACATTAAGTACTAAGGTTTTGAAAAATTATACATAGATTTTTTTGTATCAGAGCCAAGGTTATAATGCCACTTTCACTGGCTTGGATTCCAAATGCTTTTTCAAAATAGCAGGAACCAGATTATTCACCTTGGCTACAACCAAGCCTGAAGGAGGAAGGGGCCTGATGTGGTGCCCACTGAAATGTTGACAACACTGTGCGGTGCGCCAAGTACCAGGTGTGCAGGTGATAGGGGTTTGGACGAAATGAATGCAGTTGAAGCAGGTTTATTGTAGTTGACCGGTCAGTTGTTAAGAATGGAAAAACAGACAAGGGGCCCATGCCTCAGTTGTACTTACGCATCCCTTTCCACCCGGGCATTACATCTGGAGTGATACTGTCCAGTTCTCGTTTAAAGTCGTCCCGGGCTTGGGTCACTAGTTCATGATACTGAGATACAACCTTAGCCTCAGATTGTGCTGCTTGGACCTACAGAAACACAGAGGGTAGGTGGCTAAACTGAATAATGCAATATAGACCATCTCAGAGAAGTCATGCTTTCTTATTTAGTAAGCTGTCTATGAATGCATATATAATACCTATCCAGCTTTACGACTACCTAAGTTGAGAGGAACTACCCCTTATAGATCACACCAACTTTAGACAGAAGAGCTTGTCTTTCACTGAGTCACAGAATGGTCATTTCCTAAGTGGTAACAACCAAGGCCACAAAACCCTTCTTTTCATGCATGATTACAAGCCTTTGGCTAAAGGCGCATGTCTTTAATGTGCACAGGAGACTTTGGGGCTCACCTTCTGGACCACAGTATCTAGATCGACGATCATGTTGTGAAGTTTGCCCTCAGCAGTAGTTATATAAGGTTTGGCCATAGCAATCTCCCTTTTCTTTGCATTTTCAATTACAGTTTTCATCTTCTCTAATTCTTCTCTGGAAACCAATGCAACAAAATAAAGATTTCATACAATTCCTTGCCAACTTTATTAAAGCATTCTGAGAGCTGTACAACATATCATTTTAAAAAGTCTATGAAAGAAATAAATTGAAATAATATTCAATGCTTTCTTGCAGTTTCCAGGTCACCAATAAGCAAACCCCATCACAGACAGAAGTGGACCTGCGGGGGCATAGGGTACAGGAAAAGTGTCTGCAACCTTGTGAATGCTCAATAAATGTCAGTTCTTGTGAGCAATATCCTGGTTCTTGTTCGCTTTCCAATTAAGACAGCTTAATTAAGGCAAAATGATGGAGGAGGCCACAACTCTCCCTCAACAAATAACTGGGTCTCGCAGGAAGGCTTTGGGATTCCTTAGACTTTCCAAGTTGAACAGACTGCACGCCCTGCCCATTGCAAAACAGAGCTCTGAAAGTGACTCCGGGACTAGTGAGCTGAATATACCACCTAACGGCTCCTAGAAGCCAGGTTGGCTCTCCCAACAGGCTTCTTTTTTTCTCCATCAACAACAAACATGCTGTTAAAGTTTCTGCCAAATTTGGTTTAGTCTCATCAAATTTTCTTTCCTTACTTATTAAATGTCCACTTTCTGACCCCAGCACAACAAAGCCCAGGTGAAGAGAGGGAAAAGGGCTGCTGGTCCCCCCCCCTCACTCACTCACTCTGTACAAAGAAAGCCCGGCCCGCAGAAAGCCACCAGGAGGCCCTAATAACTTGTGAAAGTCCAGGAGTAATTACTTGGCTTTGAGAAGGGCATCGGCAGCCTCATCTACTGCTTTTCTGCGTTCCTTCAACGCTCCCTCCACCGTGCGCCACTGGGCTGCCTTCTTCTCTCCTGAAATCTAAACAAAAAATTTTTAGTGTGCAAACATGAATAAGTGCTATAACTGATGTGTAAGATAAACCGGGTCTATTAAATAACACATGCTCAACCATTCTTGAAGATGCTGTGGTTGTGCAGTGGGTTAACTGATAGGCTGCCAGCGAGGATGCTGGTGGTTCAAACCCACCAGTCACTCTATGGAAGAAAGGTGAGGCTACCTGCTCCTCTACAGATTTACAGTCTTGGAAACCCTAAGGAACAATTCTGCTCTACCCATCAGGGATGCTATGAGCTGGGACCGACTCAGGGCTCTGGGTTCCATCATTCCTGGGCTCACCTCAGAATTGTCCATGGCGGCTTTCAGGACACTGGAGTGTGCATTGACGGCCTGAACGGCGGCATTCTGCGCTGTGATTGCTTGCAGAGTGGTGCGAGCAGTGTGGCTCACAGCATCTTCTAAGGCCTTAGCTATTGCTGGAGGGAAAAAAGAACTGCTTGCAAAAAATAGGTTCCTGCCCTCTTTTCAGTTATTTTAAATCTTTCCCTCTTCCCCTATTATGTCTTCCTCTGCATGTCTCCAAAAATAGTAAAAACAAAAACAAAACAAGCCAGCAGCAACAGCAGCAAAAAACAAAACAAGTAAGGCCCAAATTTAGGAAACAAGATTTCATTCAAAGCATAGTCAAATAGTGATTAAAAACTATAGAAAACATACAAATGGGAGCTCATTATATTCATCCTATTTTTATGGCCAATAGAATTTCTTCAAAATAAAGTTCACTTGTGTTTTTTCATCCATTAAAAAAAAAAACCAGTTGCTTAAAGAAAGGCAATCTATTTCAAAAGAATGTAATCAGGTTTAAGACCTTACAGTTTTCATCTACTGCCTCCAATCCTGACTCTGTAAGACCGAGTGTAACTGCCCCAGAGTTTCAGACACTGTAATCTTTCCAGAAGCAGACTGTCAGATTTTTCCCACGGAGCAGCTGGTGTGCTTGAACTGCCGACCTTTGGTTAGCAGCAGCTGGCTTAACCCTTCACCACTGTGCCACCAGAGTTGACAACTTCAAGCATTTTTCCCTTTAAATAATGACGAGACCACAGAGACCCACTGGGACATTTTCATACCCTCAGCCAGAGGAATACTCTTGGCAAAGCACCTCTCTCACACTTAGACAGAAGATCCTGCTCTTCGGCAAGGTCACGTTTTTGTCTCCTAGTAACCGCACTTGACAGAGCAGACCAGTCTCATCGGGTTTTCTAGACTGCGATCTTTACAAAAGCAGATCTTTCTCCCATGGAGCCACTGGGTGAATTCCAGCAGCCAACCTTCTGGTTAGCAGCCTGTACCAGTCAGCCTCTCGAGATATAATAGGCAAATAGAAAGAAAAAGAAAATGGCAAACCTAAAATAAAAAAGAAAAGGTACAGACTGAAAGCTAAAACAAGAAACACTAACATGTAAGGAACTATCATATATTAAAATCATTATTTTTTCTTCTCTTTTATATTTTATAGAGAGCCTGCTGTTAAGTCTTAATCAGGACAACGACAAGATAAAGAGAAGGCATCCAAGTGAAGGAGATAGGGCTGAGCCCTGGGGGCGCGATGGCTGAGTGCGGGCCTGCGACCCACGGGCTGGGCAGTTCAAATCCGTCAGTGGCTTTCCAGAAGCAAGGCTGGATAGCTCCCACGACCACCAGAGGGCAGTGATGCCCAAAAAACAAAACAGACAAACAAAAAAACAAATGAAGAAGATCATCAGTCAGGAGGCCACAATGGTAACCAACGGATTCATGGCCGTGAGGTTAAGAGATGATAACAAGCAAAAGAACTCATAACGAAATCATGATGGATAGCAGATCAATTCATCACTGTCACACACGGGCCTAAAGAAGCAGAAACAGGTCCTGGACTGAGACACATACACAGCTAGCTGCATACTGGAAAAGCTTACAAGACAGGGCTTTGGGTCCCTGACCCTCTGGCTACTCAGGCCCAAGCATCCCTAATACCCCAATTTCCTTAAGGGCACACCCAGGCTAAGTCCCCTAAGGACAAGACACCTGCCTTAATCTTCTTTGTTTGCGTAAGAAAATTGTAAACAAGATCACACTTCCAATGTAATCATTATTACAAAGTTATACATCTGAAAGACATTGAATTATCAATTTGTTATGTATATATGTATTAGTCAACTTTTAAAAATCACATTTTTACTTGCTGCTTAAGGAAGATCAAAGATGACAAAATCATAATTTATAAACTATCAAGGGTTCGTGAGGGAGGGGAACAAAGAGGGAAGGGCAAAATGATATTAAAGGCTCGGATAGAAAGATGTTTTGAGAATGATGAACAATGTACAAATGCACTTGACACAATGGACGTATGTATGGATTGATATGAGAGGCACGAGGCCCCAATAAAATGATTTTTAAAAAGGAATATCAAAGAAAACTCCCAACAATGTAAGCAGTGATTTCAGACAAGGTGCTAAAACGAAAAATGGGTCACTTAAACAAAGAGAGCCAGTGAGAATAAGATAACAAAAGATGACATTGGACACAACAACCAAAAAGAGGAAATGTATTTGAGATGAGAATGAAAAAAAAGTAGAGTTTAAGCCAAAGAAACATAGACAGATTCCGACAGTGGCTTTGTAGAGAGATGAACAAATATGTAGAAATGGATAAATCATAAGCAGTACAAGTCAAAACTGCTGAAAGCGAGAAATAAAAAAGCCCTTAGAAACAGCTGGAGGACGAACGTTAACCTGGAGAGGCAGAGGAAGGAAAATATGGCATCTAATTCCCATAGCATGCTTGAGCTCCTGGTGGACTGGAAGCCCAAATGCAGCTCACAGGGAACTGCATAGGCCCACACACCTGGAAAAGCAGGCCACTCTCCTCAGGAGGTTCTATGTAGCCTTGATAAAAACTCCATGAGAGTGTTATGTGACATACTGTCCTGTAATCCTTAATTTAAAAACATTTCGAAGTGTGGGAGAAAAATAAGAGGCAGTAGGCAAAATTCAGGAAATGTTCACTTTCAGGAAGGAAAGCTACAAGGAACTGGAAAAAAGACACAAACACCTTAAATTTACACTCGTGTCCATATGATAAAGGGAGAAAGGCAAAGGAAAGCATAAATTTAAAAAAAAAAGTGGTCTCAATTTGCAGTAGTTCAGGAAAAGCTAAAAGGTGAGGGGGAAAAGTACAAAAATACTGCACATGTGTAAAAGTCCCAGCTAGTTGTAATGTGGCCAAGAACTCAGACAAAGGAAAAAGCAGTCAAGGAAGTCAGCGCGTGTCAAGTCTGCCTCTTCTTTACTTTCACAGAATTATAACAAACAGCTTCAGGGCTGACCCTGGTGGCGTGGTGGTTGTGCGCCGGCCTGCAGCCCACTGGGTTGGAGGTTCAAATCGAGCAGCAAGGCTGGGCCTCCACCAGAGGGCAGTGATGCCCCTCTTCCTCCCCCTCCTCCCCAAACAAACAAACAAACACAGTTTCTTGGAGTAATTCAGAACCAGTGACTGGTGGGAAGCAGGAGCCACTCCAGGAAGACTCCAACACTAAGCCAAACAAAAAACAAATGGAGAAAGTACGTTATGGAGTGTTCCCCATGATGCACAATGCACACTACATGATCGATCCCTTGTCACGCAGGTAATTGACAGTCAGATGGAAAGATGACCAATGATAAAACTCACAGAGCAATGCAAATACATAAAAAGAAATCACAGCTAGCTGGTGGGGAAGAAATGGGAGCAAAAGGTTTCAGAAGAGAGCAAATGAGAGAGATGATCAGAAGTCTTGAGAGCTGTTTGGTTTACATACACTCAATCTGAACTTGTTCCTGCTTTTCCTGACGAGCAAGGCGGGCTGCAACTTCTTCAGGAGGGCGCTCTTTTACAGAAGACGAGGATGCTTTCTCTTGTGGCCAAAGTGAAGAAGAGGAGATCAAGTTTCAGCACAGAATGTCAGTAGCGAACAGGGATATATAAAAAACAAGTTTGTTCCTGCCCATACAGATCTCCTTAGATCTACTAAGGAGAATTTGAGTTAAGAACCCTAAAAACACCTCAGCACTCTTAATGATTCCAAAATGAAGAAAATGGATCCATGTCTTAACCCCTAGATTATAAATTTTCAGAAAATTTTCCTAAGCAAGTCTGTAGATTTAAAAGAAGCAAAAATTTATACCTATATTGTGCATATGTATGGTCTAGGTATTAAATAATTTTGATTTGTATGTCATTTATGAAACAGCAAATACTAATAATTAAACTACCTGAAGTTGCAGGGGTAGGTTTTCCTTCACCAACTGCAGGGAGACCCGATTTTATGGATCTGTCGTGCTGAACTGCAGGGGCTGGGACCGACAGCGTATCACCTGCTGCAGAAATAATTTGAGCTGCCTCTGTAGGTGCTATAAATATATGTTACTCATGTAATTTATAGTTCCCTGGTTAACAAAGGTAAACACATGAATGCACTATCACCACCACCCACTTCACGTGTGATTCTTTAAAGTCACAATTATATACAGAGCCACTATTCAAATGGCCTGAGCACCCCCCCGTGCATTCACAAGCTCACCCACAATGGACACTGGCTGGGGAAGCCCAGAGAAAAGGAATCTTGTCAGCATCCTTTGCTTTTCAAGCATCACTAGCTGCCTTCGGGCAAAGTAACAGTAGCAAAACTTAACGCACAAGCAGTGGACAAAAGATGTACACAACATGGAACAATAATGACCCAGTAAAGAAAAGCCTATAATTAAAAGTCAGACAAAATAAGGTAGCTAACCAGATGATTCTTTTTAGCTGCTCTGAAGAGTGGAAGAGATGAAAAAGGCAGTATGAGGAACAGGGGGTAGAAGAGTAAAACAAGAAGTATAATTCTAGAGGAAGAGTATGTGTGGGGAAGCAATGAAATAAAGGAAGAGTATTTAAAATAGGTCACAGACACATACAAGACGTACAAAGTAGAATTATTGTTCAGTCTCAGCTTCTGGGGCTGAGCCCCGGTGGTGTAGTGGTTGTGTGTGGGACTGCAGCCCACAGGGTGGACGGTTCAAATCTGGCAGCAGCTCTCTAGGAGCAAGGCTGGGCTTCCTACTCCCACCAGGGCAGTGATGTCAAAAAAAAAAAAAAAAAAACCAACCTTCTGTCCTTGGTTCCCTATCATCTACTTACAACAGCCAGAGTGGTCCTATTAAAATAAAAGTCAGGGGCTGAGTCCCGGTGGCGTAGTGGTTGTGCGCGGGACTGCGGCCCACTGGGATGGAGGTTCGATTCCAGCTCCACGGAGCAAAGGCTGGGCCTCCTACTCCCACCACCTGAGGGCAGTAAAGCCCCCACCCCCTCCCCCACCCCCACCCCCCAAAAATAAAATAAAATAAAAGTCAGATCCGCAACTCTGGGCTCCAAACTGCCAATGTCTCCCCATCTCAGAATACAAATTTTCATAATGGCTTCTCTGCACAGCCACGATGGGTTTTTCTTTTCTTTCTCTATTCTATCTATTCATCTATCTCTATCTCTCTGCCACTTACTTACTGACCCTCGCCTGCTTAGTAGCATTTAGTTGTGCTGCCTGAATACAGTAGACCGTGTACTCGCTAATCCCTGTGGTCTGGTACGCTTTTCCCACTCGCTCATTTCCACCTGGCTTACTCCTCATCTCATTCTAGTTTTCACCCAAAGGGCACCTTCCAGGTGAGGCACTTCCTTAGCCACTCCAATTAACATTGTAGCAATCCCTCTCACACAAGTCCCTGGACAACTCATATATTTTGTTACTTGTATCATTTCTCTCTCCCCTCATCTTACCAACCTGGTATAGCAGGGGATTCTTTTTTTCTTTCCAGTTTGTCTACTGCTTTATTCTTAATGATTAGAAGAATGCACACACTAAACACTCAACAACCACTGAGAGAAATTTAATCAAGAACAGCAATAAATTCAAATATACACCAAACAGTTTAGAATTAGCTACATGCTTTAAATTAGGGTGAGATTACTGTTATATCAATGGTAAATAAAACTGAAGGACAGCAGGAAAACATCTAATCACTAGACTAAAGAAAGGAAAAGGAATTGGTGAAGTGACAGAAAAAAGAACTGGGAAAGAGAAAAGAGATTAAAATCCAAACAGGTAAAAGGCTAGGCCTAAAAAGGGAAAATAGGAGGAAAAAAATAAAAGAAATCTTCCCTTCCAAGCAGGGGCATTTCTGTCAACATCTTCACTCAACAGGTGTTCAAATTAAAGCCCAGTTTCTGGAATGAAAGCCCAAATGATAGGTGGGAACCCTTCTTCCTGGGCGGGGAGTTAAGAGACCACAAGAGCCCTTTGTGAGAGGATCCTACTTTACTGGGAGTACAAGTCAATTCAAAAACTCATTTACGGAAAAGAATGGTTCTGAATGTCGGTACCTGCTACTGCCGCAGGAGTGTCTCCCTGTGGTTTCTGGAGGTATGAAGCAGGCTGTTTGGATCCTTTCACGGCCTCTGGCACACTAGAGATTGTTAATGGACCAGACTGAATTGTGAAAACAAAAACATTTAACATTTCAGATATGATACCACGGGGAAGGGGGGAAAAGCATACAGTGATTTGTATTATTTGAAAAGCAAAATCTTTCAAGACTTTAGACTTTTGAGTTATTAAAACTGTACAACATAATGTTCTTTATTAGTCACACTATAGGAGATCACTGTTAATAGAAAATTCTAGTTTAAGTTTTACATTCCAAACAATTGGATATTTTAGTAGTAACCGGGGCTTCTCTTAGAACACATAGTAAATACAGTGCATCACATATGACACACCTTCTAAATATGCATCATTCCTTCTATACACTGAGGTTATTTCAATTTTCTTTCTAGACTACATTAAGGTATATATTACATATGCTCAGAATCAAATTATTTTCACGGACTTTGAGTAAAGATGGAAATTTGGGGTTATTTTGCTTCTTTAATCTCTAGGACACACATGACCATGCACACTAACATAACACTGAGGCAATGGCTGCTTTGTCTTTCCTAATTACTGTGTAACAAAAATGTTTATACTCACAACCTATATTGTCCCACTTTTTACAAGATCTTCACAGTGGATCTCAGATATTTTTGGAAGACGACTACATATTAAAAAAAGGTTTTGAGGGCTGAGCCCCGGTGGCGTAGTGGTTGTGCGCGGACTGCGGCCCACTGGGACGGAGGTTCAATTCCAGCAGTGGGGCTGGGCCTCCTACTCCTACCACCAGAGAGCAGTGATGCCCCCCAAAAAAAGGTTTTGAACTTTGTCATGCCCAGAAACTAGAATTACATTCATTATCTTAATTTTTCTCTATGATCTTTTTAAATTCATGAAATGGATACTTGCTATGACAAGCAACATAGTGTCATGATATGTCAGCAGTTTGGGTTTCAGTTTGCTTCTTTACCTGCTCCTTTCCCTTACAGCACTTTCAAGTGGCCAACACTGCCCTGCCACCCAAGCATGAGCTCAGATACACACACACACAACTTCCATTTCTTTCTTTTTTTGGAGGGGCATCATTGCCCTCTGGTGGTGGGAGTAGGAGGCCCAGCCTTTGCTCCGTGGAGCTGGAATTGAACCTCCGTCCCAGTGCCGCAGTCCCGTGCACAACCACTACGCCACCAGGACTCAGCCCACAACTTCCATTTCTTTAACAGGGTGAGATTATACACATTACTACAAAACTTGCTCTTTTTATTTTTCCAAGTTAAAGAAATAATTTTTTGCTTGTTTTCAAAGAAATAATTTTTATTTACATTAATATCCTATGTAATATATCTCATCATTTATAACTAATCTCCTATTTATAAGCAGCCAAGTTGTTTCGTATCTGGTTTTGCCATTACAGACACACAGCAATACTGCTGTGCGATGCTATGGAGTAATCTCTGACCCTATGTAAGATAAATGAGACACTGCCCAGTGCTGTGCCACTCTCACAGTCACTGCTCTATTTGAACCCAGAGTTGCAGCACCATGTCAATCCAACTCATGAAAAGTCTCCTTTCTTTCTGCCGATCCTCTAACTTTACAAAGCTTGACGCTCATTTCCAGGACTAGTCCCTGTTTTGTTGTTGTTGTTTTGTTTTGTTTTTGGGGGGGTTTTTGGGTGTTTTTTGTGGGCACCACTGCCTCTGGTGACTGTGGGCGCTACCCAACCACTTACACCACCGGGGCTCAGCCCTTGTCCCTGTTTTTAACATGTTCAAAGTACAAGAGACGGGTCTTATCAGTCACAGCTCTGAGGGGCATTTGTTTTTAATTCTGAGTCGATGATATAGTCAATATTCTTCACTCATGTGTAACTCAAAAGCACCAACTCTTCCTTGGTGTCCTTCAGTCATTTGTGCAGCTTTTGAATCCATAGGAGGCAACTGAAAATACAGTGACTTAAGTCAGGCATACTGTAGTCCTTAAAGAAGTATCTTTGCATTTGGATACTTTATGTTTTTCCAATGCAGAAAACACAATTCTTATTTATTTATTTATTTAGTTTTTTAGGCATCACTGCCCTCAGGTGGTGGGAGTAGGAGGCCCAGCCTTTGTTCCTGGGAGCCGGAATCGAACCTCCATCCCAGTGGGCCGCAGTCCCGCGCACAACCACTACGCCACCAGGGCTCAGCCCCTAGAAAACACAATTCTTAAGATTGGACAGCTGGTAAAATATGGGCAAGTACTGAATTGAACCCAAGAATTCATCTGAAAGCATGGTGCTATTTTTAATACAAAAGGGAAAAAAAAGCAAGCCAGGAAGAGCATTAGTTTTGAGGTGAGAAAGTGGGGACGTGCTGAGTTAGCCAAAGTGAAAATATTCAGCAGGCTGGGCTATCGAGAGAGATAAAGGAGCCATCTACACACAATGGCACTGGAAGCCATAGCAAGGGGCAAGGAACTCTGCCCCGACCTGATGGGCTTGACTCCATGTCCTGCACCCACCAGCAGCTATTTTTCCTGGGTCAGGTTAGAGAAGACCCAGGATTGTTAGAAGGAACCCTCAGGATGCTGTTCCTACAAAACTATCTGGCTCAGCCAGCACAGACTTCTGTATATTGGTTAAAGAGGCCATAATCTACAGCGTGGAGAAATCCACCAGTGTCTACTGATAAGAGAAATACTTAATACCAACTCAGCCACAAAGCCATGATCTCTTTTCGAATCATTTTTTCTTTCTTCTCAGGCAACTGTGTTTGAATGAAAGTCGTCCCGATTGTGTAAGGGTTAAAGTGTTCAGCTGTTCCCCAAAAGGTTGGTGGTGTGGATTCACCAGCCTCTACAGGGGAGAAGGAAAGAGGTGGCACTGGCTTCTCTCAAGGTTCGCTGCCTGGGGAAGTCCAATGGGGCAGGTCTGCCCTGTCTACCAGAGATCCACTAGGCGTTGGATTCAACTCAATTTCAGTGGCTTTGGTTTGGGATGTCTGAATGAAAAATGTAAGCCTAATATTTAGCCTTAAGTTTGGCTAATGAGTAAAAAGGTCAAACTGAAAAATAGGCACAAAGTTAGTTTACTAAAAAATATTGTCGGGCTGAGTCCCGGTGGTGTAGTGGTTGTGCGCGGGACTATGGCCCACTGGGTTGGAGGTTCAAATCCAGCAACAAGCCTGGGTCTCCTACTCCCACCACCAGAGGGCAGTGATGCCCCCTGCCCCCAAAAAAACCACTAACAAACAAACAAAAATACTGTCAACCCATCAGTCTATAGCTGAATCCTTCGTGGCTGTGTGGAAGGGCTTACAGGAGGCCAATGTTGGCTATGACGATGCTGTGCTGTGACGACTCCTCCCTCGTGGTTTGCGTGCTCGGAAGCAGGTGGACAGCTGCATGGAGGGTCCTCTTTGTTGGAGCCGACTCCTCCAGTTTGATGTGGATGAACTGCTAAATGGAAGCAGGTCTAGGACCCTCCCTCAGGGGATAAGAACTCATCTGCACACTTTAATGTCAGTTCAATTTAATCAGCAGCAACGAACATATCTGGCAAGTTCTACTGAATTATACATTATAATATAAATCTATGGATCTTTAAGATGAAAAAAAATTAAAAAAAAAAAACCAGCACAAAACAGTATCAACACAACTCACTCTTAGAATTATTCTCTAGGTAGGTTACATGCAAAGTCTTACCGGCTTCTTTGGCAATGGAACGCCATACGGTGCAGAACCGAGAATCATCTCAAAGAGCTTGTCTGAGTAAGGTATGGTTTTCTCTACACTTTCCCGGAAATGGGAATCCCATTTAGCATAGAGGACAGTGCCACCAAGACCTCCACCAACAAATAAGAGTCCAGCTCCCACGATTTTGCCAGCACTCAATCTAAGTGAAAGAAATAAGAAACACAATTAAATTTCTTTGCCTTCAACAGCCACTTCCTGGGCTAATATTATTCTGAAAGACATTCTGCTCCACTGCTGATTGTGATGCAGCAGCCAGTTTCAACACCACAGCCACAGTTCAGCTCTCCCTGATTTGTTTATAATGTGTCTACCAGAGAAAATAGAATTCAGTAATAAATGAATTGCCCCATACAATTTCCGAGGTGTCATCCTTATGAAAGCAGAGGCTTCTTCATCTTTCTCCAGGAGAGCAGTTGGTGTGTTCAAAGTGCCGATCTTTTATGTTAGCAGCTAGGCACTTAACCACTGCACCACCATGTTAAATTAAAAAATAGTAACATCAAGACTAGAAATCTTTTTAAGACTCAGATGTTCATAACCATGAGATTGCCATGAACCCAGAAGGAACTCTTCAGTTTCCAGGTGCCTCTCCCCTAGCTCAAATTTTTTTAAAATATAAGAAACCCTTTAAATAATATAGAATTAAGAATGTGTTTTATGCCACAGCTTGCCAAGTTCTGAATGAAAGATAGTACCTGGGGGAGCGGGGGGATCTGCTTTAGATGTAATCTAATTCCCAAGGAGCCAAAAGAACCATCACAATAGATGTTTATCCTCATATAAATATGGCTCGAGCGCAGTGGTTCTCAACTTTCCTATTGCCACAACCCTCCTGCTGTGGTGACCACACCCCTCCCACCCATAAAATTATTTTCATTGCTACTTCCTGTCATTTTGCTACTCTTAGCAATCAGGCAACCCCTGTGAAAGGATCATATGACACCCCCCCCCCGAAAAGGGGTTGCGATCCACAGGTTGAGAACTGCTGCTGTAGGGGGTACCCCAGAGAAACTAAAGTTGCACTTTTTAAAAAAGAGGGGCTTAAGAAGCCATTCCATGGACCGGCAGACATACTACATACCCAGAACTTCCTGAAGTTGAGTATCGACGGCATGGTCGCAATGGGCGAAAGACAAACTTCCCACAGAGACAACTCTACAGAGGAAGGAGAAAGCATTACAACCAGAGCAGTTTCAAACATGTTAAGAGTTGGTAATTTGGAAATAATACTTTTATTATAAATATATGCATTACACAAATGCATCTTACTTTCAGAAATCAACTTACCAAAGAATATATTTGTAGACCCTTAAATTTAAGAGATGCCCTCTAGAGTCCAAAGCCGTATAAACTACCTTTAAGAATTTGAAAAAAGGATCACTTTTGGGCCTTATGTGTGGTCACCGTACCTGGGCCATAATTGGGATATTATGATTTCTTGATACACAAGTAAAAATAAAACAGCAGTATATTTATTCTCACCTTTGTAAATTTAATTTTGACATCTGGCAAACAGAATACACAGAAATCCACTCAGGAGATTCCGGGCTGAATTTCCAGAAGACCAAGTTCTACTCCCAAGAAGCTAAGTCTTAGAAACCCACGGGGGCAGTTCTACCCTTTCCTGCAGGGTCTTTCTAAGTTGAAATCAACTCAATGGGAGTGAGTTTGGAAGCCGGATCCAACTATGCATGTGGCCAGTCAATTCCTGGAGGCACTCATCTAAATCTCATGGACACCCCTCCTCCTAAATTTTGTTTTCATGGGTCTCAAAATTCTGTGACAAGTTTTTTTGTGTGTGTGACAAGTTTTTGATCAAGTTGCTTTCCAAAGTACTCATTTTAAAAACTAAACTTAACATTGACACACCAAAAGAAAGAGATGGTCCACTAAACATTCTTTTCATTCCGAAAGTTTTATATGATGCATTGTTATCATTACCCAGTCTTTTACTATTAAACACAAATGGCCAATTGAGACAAACAGTGCTGAGACCGTTCTTCCACCACTGGCAGGTATGAAGGGCAACATTCATTTAGCCTTCTGAGTCTTTGGGCAGACTTGGTGATGTTCCCAGCTCCAGTGCCTTTTTGTGCACTGCCTTGATGTCACCCACAGCAACTACTTGTCTCATGTCTCGAATAGCAAACAGCCCAGAGGGAGGCAGGCAGAGGAGCTCTCCATACACATAGGCTTGCCGGATGCCATGTCAATGACTGCAGCCTCACCAGGCTTCAAGAATTTGAAGCCATCTTGCAGTTTTTTACCAGAACAGTGATCAACCTTGTCTTTCAGCTCAGCAAACTTGCAAGCAATGTGAGCAGTGACACAATCCGACCCAGGTGCATATCCAGCCCTGATTTGGTCTGGATGGTTCAAGATGATCACCTGAGCAGTGAAGCCAGCTGCTTTCATCGGTGGGTCATTTTCACTGTCACCAGCCACGTTGCACATTAAACATCTTTGATAGGGCTGAGCCCCGGTAGCATAGTGTTTATGTGCAGAACTGCAGCCCACAGGGTTGGCGGTTCAAATCCAGCAACAGCTCTCCAGGAGCAAGGCTGGGCTTCCTACTCCCACCAGGGCAGTGATGCCCAAAAAACAAACATCTTTGATAGAGAGGTTCTTGACATTGAAGCCTACCTACATTGCTCCCAGGCAGAGAGTTACTCAAAGCTTCATGGTGCATTTCAATGAACTTCACTTCAATAGTAATGTTGACTGGTGCAGAGGTGATCATCATGATGCCAGGTTTCAGAATACCAGTTTCCACTCTGCCCACAGAGAAAAGTGCTGGTACCACCAATTTGGTAGACATCATGGAAAGGCAGTTGCAGGGGCTTTTCAGTGGGAGTTGGTGGCAGAATGCAATCCAGAGCTTCGAGCAGTGAGGTTTCATGGCATTGCCACCCTTCCAGGTAACCTCCCACCCCTTGAACATATTAGCACTTGACTGCAGCACGCTATCACCACTCCAATCCAAAATTGGCACAACAGTTCTGTCATGGTTGTGGTCAATTTTGTTAACTTAAGTGCTCACTTTATTCTTAAAAATTTTCCTGGCTGAGACCCGGTGGCGCCGCGTAGTGGTTGTGCATGGGACTGCGGCCCACTGGGTTAGAGGTTCACATCCAGCAGCAAGGCTGGGCCTCCTACTCCCACCACCAGAGGGCAGTGATGCCAAAACAAACAAACAAACAAAAAACCCAAAGATTTCCTTTTATCCCTCTGGCTGTAGGACAGCTCAGTAGAATTCATGTAAGCCCCCAAAATGAGCTGTTTCACATACAGTGTGTAAGCCAGAAGGGCACGCTCACAGGTCTGTCCTTTCGGAGATAGCAGCTTCAAATTCAACAACATCAGTCACAACAATGAGGACAATACAATCAACCTTTGATGTCCCTGTAATCATGTTTTCAATTAAGTCTCTATGTCCAGGGGCATCGAAGATGGCCTCAAATTGCTGGTCTCAAATTTCCACAGGGAGATATCTATGGCAATGCCACGTTCACGTACAGCTTCCAGCTTATCAAGACCCAGGCAGAATCAAAGGAGCCTTTCCCCTTCTCAGCAGTTTCCTTCTCATTTTTCAATGGTTCTTTTGTCACTCCCACCACATTTGTACATCAAGTGACCATTGAGGGAGACTTGGCCACAATCAATATGACCATTGATGATACGGGTCTTTTCCTTTTCCACTTTGGCTAAGGCCTATGCAGTAGCTTTCACCAACACCTATTTCTAGAGGCAAACCCTGTGCGAAAAGTATCTCACTGATCTTTGTTTTGTTTTACAATACTGAAATTAAATGCCAACATCTTTTTTTGACATCACTGCCCTCTGGTGGGAGTAGGAGGCCCAGCCTTGCTCCTGGAGAGCTGCTGCTGGATTTGAACCGCCAATCTAGTGGGTCGCAGTCCCGCACACAACCACTATGCCACCAGGGCTCAGCCCTGCCAACACATTTTTAAATAGGAATATTCAACAGTACAAAAAGACCCCTGTTTGATGGCATATGGAGATATGAGCTGCTAAGCACAGAGGCAGTCATTTGAACTAATCAGTCATCTTAATTTTTAAAAGTACACATACCCCAATGTTTGTTAAAAATCTGTGGCCCCCAACTAAAAATTATATCATTGTAAATGAGGGAGGAGTACAGAGTGGGGACCCAAAGCCCATCTGTAGGTAACAGGACATCCTCCTTAAAGAAGGGTCACGGAGAGGTGAGCCAGTCAAGGTGCAGTGAAGCAGTGATGAAACATACAACTTTCCTCTAGTTCTTCAATGCTTCCTCCCACCCACTAGCATGATCCCAATTATACCTCACAAATCTGACTAGACCAAAGCATATACACTGGTACAGATAGGAACCAGAAACATGTGGAATCCAAGACAGATGATCCCTTCACGGCCAGTGCTAGGAATGGCCATACTGGGAGGGTGGAGGAAAGGTGGAGTAGAAAGGGGGAACCGATTATAAGGACCCACAGATAACCTTCTCCTGGGGTTTGGCCAACAGGGAAGTGGGTGAAGGCAGACATCAGGTAGTATAAGATAAGACAAAAAAAATAATTTATAAATTATCAAGGGTTCATTAGGGAGAGGGGAGCAGGGAGGGTGGGGAAAAATAAGGAGCTGTTACCAAGAGCTTAAGTAGAAAGCAATTGTTTTGAGAATGAAGAGGGCAACAAATGTACAAATATATATGTTTGGGTTGTGATAAGAGTTGTATAAACCCCCAATTAAAAAAGCAAACTTAGTTAACTTAGCATGCAATGAGAGATGTAAAGAAAAACACATTTTCTTTCCTTTTTTTTTTTTTTTTTTTTTGTGGCATCACTGCCCTGGTGGGAGTAGGAAGCCCAGCCTTGCTCCTGGAGAGCTGCTGCTGGATTTGAATTGTCAACCCTGTGGGCCGCAGTCCCACAACAACCACTAGGCCACCAGGGCTCAGCCCAAACACATTTTCTTAAGAGATCAAATAAAGAAGTTTATTCCAACAACAACAACAACAACAAAATCTTTGGCTCCTTCAGATAAATTAAGCAAGCACAACTATTTGGGGATATTTTATCAAACTAGTTCAAAACCATTCATGTCTATTAATTTCAAATTTATGGCATCTAGAGATGAAATCCCTGAACTATTAGAAAATCACACTGCAACAAGTCAAGAAAGGGAGAAGAGTCTCCCTAGATCACTTACTGAACTTGCAAGTGAGGACTAAGGGGCAGGTAGGGGTAGGTGGGAGTGGGGTAAAATTCCTTTCAAATTTTTTGGTTCTTACAACTTTCCTCTAGTTCTTTAATGCTAACCCCCTCATCCCCCCCCCCCACTATCATGTTCCTAATTCTACCTTACAAATCTGGATAGACCAGAGGATGTGCACTGGTACAGCTATGAACTGGAAACATACAGGACAGATGAACCCCTCAGGGTAAATGGTGAGAGTGGTAATATCCAGTGAATGGAGGGAAGGTGAGGTAGAAAGAGGAAACTGATTACAAGGATCTACATATAATCCCCTCCCTGGGGGATGGACAACAGAAAAGTGGGTGAAGGGAGATGTTGGACAGTGTAAGACATGACAAGATGATAATAATTTATAAATTATCAAGAGTTCATGAGGGAAGTGGGTGAGAAGGTGGGGGGAAAAGAGAACCTGATACTAAGGGCTCAAGTAGAAAGCAAATGTTTTCAGAATGATGATGGCAACAAATATACAAATGTGCTTGACACAATGGATGGATGGATGGTGATAAGATTTGTAAGAGCCCCCAATAAAATCATTAAAAAGTAAAGCTACTATGAAATCACTACTAAAAATTTTTGTTGTTGTTCTAAGAAAATAAATCACAGAGTAGACATGAAATCATTCCACAATTACAGTTGCAATTTACACTCTTTTCTAAAGTCCAGAGGTAAACGTCTAATTAATATATTATTTACATTCAGGGGGGAAAGGAAACAAGAATTTTATGAGTGTCTTCCTTCTGCTCTCTAAAGCAGGCGGTGTGGAAGTTTAGAAGTTTCACAGAATCACATCTACTACCACACACACGAGGGCTCATTTTGCTGACTTCCTTGCAGTGGACATCATGCCGACCCTCCCCGCTGCTCTGTCATGGACAAGGAGCTACCTGCGGTCACTGTACTCCACAGGATTTCCACTGGGTGATTTTCAGAATCCGAGGTAAGTCATCAGGCCATTCTCCCTAGCCTCAGTGTAGAAGCCCCACTGAAGCCTGTCTAACACTGTAGCATCATGCGAGCCGCCCCAGGCAGGTCCCTCATGAAAGGTGAGCATTCGACCACCCTCAGAGCTTAGCTTTTAGCTTGTGGTCGTTGTGAGGTGCTGACACTCAGTTCAGAGCAACCACAGGTGAGAGGAGAACTGTCCCGTGGGGTTTTCTTGGCTATCATTTGACATAAGCTCTTTCACCCAGGGAGCCTCTGAGTGAATTCAAACAGGCAAGCACTTGGCCCTCATGGAATCCAAACACCAAATCACTGCCAGGGAGTCACCTCCGACCCTCCAAAACAGGGTAGAACTGCCCTTGGGGGTTTCCCTGTGACTATTTAAAGAGTAGAAAGCCTCATTTGTTTCCCAAGGAAGGGTTGGTGTTTCAAACTGTTGACCCTGTGATTAGCAGTCCAATGGGGAACCACTACACCAGGTCTTTAGGAGGGATATATCACAAGACAGTAAAATGATAAAAAAAAACAAACTGCAATCTAAAACCCTAAGGAGTATATCTACAATTCAAATAATAAATCATATAGTCATTTCTCAAAATACCCCAACATTAATTGTAAAATGTAACCTGATTTGAGATAAAAGATAAAATGATACATATGTATTACATCCACAAAATGGTAAAAGGTTTCACACTTCTGTATGAAAACTAAAAAAATTTTAATGACTTAAATTGTAATTTTATCTGAATCAAATAAAAAGCAAATTACTCATTACCCTAACTTTACAACCTATTTGGCATTTAGTGTGCGTTTATATGCTAAATAAAACTTTTAAGGTAAAAAGCAAAGAAAAAAAGTAAAAAGAAATCAAACATGTTTTTAATAAATTTACCACCCATTTTGAATTCTTTTACATCACAGCCTTGCAACACCCCCCCTTAAAATCACTTTACTGGGAGTTCTTATAGCTCTTATCACAATTCACACATATATCCATTGTGTCAAGCACATTTGTACATATTTGCCATCATCATTTTCAAAACATTCTCTTTCTACTTGATCCCTTTTCAGCTCATTTCCCACCCTACCTTCCTCCTTCCCTCTCAATTCCTTGATAATTTATAAATTATTATTTTTTTCATGTCCTACACTGACCACTGTCTCTCTTTATCCACTTTTCTGTTGTCCGTCCCCGGGGGTGCCGGGTGATGATGGTTTATGTGTCGATCATTGCAATTGGTTGGTCCATTCTCCCCCCTAATCTTCCTCTTTTCCTCCTGGTATTGCTACTCTCATTATTGGTCCCGAGGGGTTTATCTGTCCTAGATTCCCTGTGTTTCGAGCTGTCTGTACCCATGTACGTGCTCTGATCTAGCTGGATTTGCAGGGTAGAATTGGGGTCATGGCAGTGGAGGGAGACTGAGGAGAAGCATTAAAGGAGTGTTATGTGTTATCAGCGCTTTACTGCACCCTGACTAGCTTGTCCTTGTGGCCCTTCTGTAAGGGGATGTCCAATTGTCTACAGATGGGCTTTGGGTCTCCACTCCCCACTCCCCCCCCCCCCCCCCCCCCCCCCCCCCCCCCCCCGTTTCATTCCCATCTATATGATCTTTTGTTTTGGGTCTTTGATGCCTGATCCCTGATCCCTTTGGCACATCATGACAACATAGGCTTTTTCCATGTGGGCTTTGTTGTTTCTCAGATAGATGGCCGCTTGTCTAGATGCAAATTTTCCACACACTGAATTTTGCCTATGGTGCATTTTAATATGTCCTTGCCAATCAGAGATGGATTCAGATACTTATTCTGCCTCAAGTTTGCTCTCTCTGGCAAGACTACAAGTGGAATTGAGTTCTTTTATTAGGAGTGAACACGGTCTGGTTGTGTGTCTTTGTGATAGCTAGCAATCATGTTGATTGTCAAAATGTACTAACTCGTTATTTTACTAAAAGCTGGAAAGTCATCTAAATATGTCATTTCCATTTCATTTACTGACATTTTATAAAGATAAAAATGCTCCCCCTCATTCACCATTGGTTACCCAGTATCAACATTTATATAGGAAAGGCAGGATCAATGCTTGCTCATTTTATTTACTATGATACCCTAAGATAAACAACTGAATTTTTAAGTTTTTGTCTGACTGCATTACTCCAACCACATTTCTTCTTTCACATGCTCTTAGAGAATATTGTCACCTTCCAGAATTTTGCAATCTTATGAGGCACCCCTGAAGACCACAGTCAGAGGCCTCTCAAACTGAGAGTTAATAAATGATCATTGTTATTTAATGACTTTAAACTTGACATCAAGTCGCACAACACCTTGCTAAAGTTGTTGAAGAGTAAGCATGTCACTTTGAGGACTAAGGTGCACCTGACGGAAGCCAAAGTATTTTCACTTTACTATATGCATATGAGATTTGGACATTGAATAAGGAAGACTGAGGAATAATTGATGCACTTGAACTATAGTGTTGAGAAAGAATATTCAAAGTATCACAGACCACCATGAAAAAAAAAAACAAATCTGTCTTGGAAGAAGTACAACCAGGATATTCCTTAAAAATGAAACTACATTATTTTGGACATGTTATCAGGAGATGTCAGTTCTTGGAAAAGGATAGCATGCTTGGAAAAATAGACTTACTACAATTCTAACACACACACATATAAATAGTCCAGTAGACCATACAAACATCAGTATCAGTGATCAGGGTCTCAGAAAAACTACATGGTGCCTGGGTCCCATCACCAACTACACATTAGGAGGTCCTAGATGGAGTGGAAGAAAAGTACGCCACAAAATCCCTTAACATAAAAGGAATGGGTTTACTTTATATTTTGCCTTTGGCATGGTCACATGCTCCATTTGTTTCCTAAAGAAAAATAAATAATGAAAAGGACCAAGCTTCCTGGTGCAGTAGAAATGGGTGAACCCCACCCTCCCCCCCAACCCCTGAGACTTCACCCTGAGTCATTTTTCAGGGCTCTGAAAATGGAAGCCAGCCCATGACGAAATTTCATTCAAATGATAGCAGGTGTATAAAACCAACCCAAACCAGGCTCAATGCCACTGCAACCCTATCAGACAGGGTAGAACCGCCCCGTGGGTTTTCCCTTTGCTAACAGGAGGAGAAGGCCCATTGTTCTCCCTATGAGCAGCTGGTGATTTTGAACTGCTGACCATGCAAAATGCAGGTCTGTAAGAGGGGAAAAAACATGAGGGAGGTACATGTACACACACTTTTAGAATAATCAACCATTTGGATCTAAAGAATAGAATTTACCCAAGGACAAAGTTGATGAGGGTTAGAAATGGAGAAAAAGAAATAGGAAATACATCGTGGAGTTATGATCAATGAGATGAATCAAAATGCTTACGAATTTTTTTGCTTATGAATTTTGTTTTGCTTTGTTTTTTGTTTTGGGGGCATTACTGCCCTGTGGTGGTGGGAGTAGGAGGCCCAGCCTTTGCTCCTGTGGAGCCGCTGCTGGAATTGAACCTCCATCCCAGTGGACTGCAGTCCCTCGCACAACCACTATGCCAACAGGGCTCAGCCTGAATTTTTAAACAGAAAACTGATCTGTTCTGTAAACCTTCACCCAATTCACAATAACAATTTAAAAGTAAATTTTTAAAAAGGCAAAGCTAATTTTTTACGCAGAAGCACAACCTTTGAAAGACACTGCGCAGCCATCAATCTCACCAGACTACAAGGTGATCCTACAAGGTGGTGTCTTGCAAATAAATTTTTCCCTCTTCCACAGTTTAAAAAAAAAAAAAGTCCACGCACAAACTGAATTGGAAACAGGCTAGCTATCACCATTTGCCTTAGTTAAATAAGCTGCCTTGCTCAAGCCTCAAGATAACCATCTTCCTTTCCCTTCTTTTCACTTAAGTTAAGAGATGACCGCAAGGGCAGAGGGCCACTCCCAAGTCTGTAGTTTTCCAGAAGGCTAGGCTACACTGGCAGCCTAAGTCCTCTAAACCCTTTGTGTCTAGTTCTGAAGGCACGTCTACTTCAAAAAGGTTGCCTTTTGCCAAAACATGGATTCTCTGACAAGTGTGACCAAAGGAAATTGGTGACAAAATAAAATATCTATTAGGCTACTACTTTGATTTGTAGGCAAAATTAAAAGTGATTAGGTGTCTGGCCTCCTTGAATATGTCTGTCTCTTGGAAACACCCCACCCCGACTCCTGGCTCATCTCAGAAATGAGTACAAGGTCATGGCTCCCGTCCTCTCCAGCTCCAGCAGCTCGAGCTCCACAAACCAGTCTTTCTGTGCGGTTGACACAGCAAGCGGGGCTCCGCGGCCTCGCCGCGGTGCCAAGGCAGTCCCTACGGATAACTACAGCCTTGGCCCACCACTGCCCCGACCACCGAGGGCTCTAACGCCCCGGCAGTCCACCCGTCCAAGACCCCCCCGATTAAAGAGGCGACAAGCCGAGACCGCGCGCGTCCTGCTGGGAAACGTAGTCCTCGCCACCTCGACCTTCACCCACTGGCTGCGCGAACCCCGCAGCTTCCACGCGCCCAACCGGCCACCCGGGCGCCAGGTGCTCGGATGGGGCCCTGACGGGGACGGCGGGGTGCTGGTTGGCGGACACGTCCCCGAAGCCGCGCCCCGCGCCCTGCGCCGGCCTCCCCGCCGCCTTCTCCCCGCACCACACCCCAAAGTAGCCCTCCACCATCCGAGGGCAGGCAACTTCCCAGGTGACTGCCCCCCCCCCCGCGCCGCGCCCCACTCTCCTCCCCTCGGCAACCCGACACCAGCCGCAGGGCCAGGGTCTCCCTGGTTTCCCATCGAATGTCCCAAGGACACGTCTTCACACGCTCGTCCCGCGCCCGCGCTCACCTGGGCGGCAGCGGTCGCGCCCGACAACTGACAGACCCGCAGCATCGCCGCAGCAGGGTGGATGGTGGCACCGGGTGACGCGGGAGCAGCCGCGGCGGCGCGAGAGTGGGAGGGAGGGAGGGAGCACGGCCGTGCGTGCTTACGTGCGTCCTGGCGTCCGGGTCGAACGCCACTGCGCACGCGGAACCTCTTCTCCGCCCCTTTCGTCCCCTCCCACCAGCCACGCTCGCCACTAAGACGTTCCGGCAGTCAATTCCCCGCGGGTTTCGCAGGCGGCTGCACGAGCCACCGACCCAGCAGCAGCAGATGCCGCGTGAGCCGAAGAAGCCGGAGACTGTTACGTACTTAGAGGAAAAGGACGACTTCCGGGTCGTGCTCGGCTCTCCAGTCAGTCGCCGGAAGCCGAGGTCACTAGGCGAACTGGGAGAGGGTGTCAGGAGCCTGCGTCTGTTCGCAGAGGGGAAATACTCTTCAGAGAACTAAAGCAAAAAAAAAAACAAAGAACATATTCGGTTGGGGTGTATTTTTCATAGAAAACGACCAGGGTTACGTAAACAATGGCGGTGCCTCCGCCTTCCTCTGGGAAGTCATCCTGAGGGCTGCGCGTGCGCGGCAAGTGGTAGAGCCGACAATGAAACCCAGAGTGCTCAGGCCAGGGCTTGTTTCGGTCGACATAGTTTCCCCTTTCAGTGTAAACCAGCTTACTTCGTGACGTTTTAATTTAGAATAATAATTTTGTTCGAAATCCGTGGGGAGAGGTAGAAGAGAAATTGCAGAAATGTTATTGCCCCAAATATCCCACTGAAGCCACTCAAGAAAGGACATGCTATTTAATGTTCTTCGTGGTACGGTTGCCGAAAGTAATGGCCTGAAGGTGCCTGTCAGCCAAAGACAGACAGAAGGAACCAGTGGGGTTACCCACCTCCGGGCTTTTATGAGCATGCAAATTCTGTGAGAATCTTGTTATATACCCCTAATTATGTGACAAAAAGCAGGTTTTGCAGTGATCATAGGAAGCCGTCCCGCAAACTATGTAACAAAGCAGGAGGTTTGCAATGATCTCAGGAAATAATCATCGATGACCGACACTTCGCCAGACATTACCAGAACACCATCCCCTGAAGCCCCATTTTACTTTGCTTAGGGATGCTTCCAGTCTGGCTACCTATTCTAATGGCTTTGATTACCACCTTCCCGAGATAGAAGACCATTAAAAGTAACTTTTGCTGCAAGAGAGAAGGCTCTAAAATTTTGGATTTACAACAACTAATTCTTAAATTATGTTGCCTTTCTATTATTTTTTATTAACAGCAGGCTAACTCTTCACTCCCTTTATTAATAATTGCTGTAGAAAAAAAAAATAATTGCTGTAGTACCTGAAACTAAAAGGCATTTGCTTTGCAGGAGTCTGGGTCCTACAATCAGATTCTCGATTCTATCCTAAACCTTGAAACAGTTCCACACGCCTTCTCGAGTCCTTTACCATCATTGAACTGCCAAGGTGACCAGGACAAATCCCAAGGAGACTGGGAGAGGCAGCAGTCTTGATTGGTCTCTGATAAATTAGGGAGGGCAGAAAGAGGTGGTTTGCCAGTGTTAAAGATGGCTCCTTGTATCTCCCCTCAAACCGAAATTGAACTCATTTCTATTGAGTCAATTCTGCTTCATAGTGACCCTTTAGGATAGAGTTTCATAGGACAAACACTATAGGGTGAGTAGAAAGCCCCGTTTATCTCCCAAGGAATGCCTGGTGTTTTTCTTTTAATAATTTTGTTTGTTTGTTTGGGCATCACTGCCTCTGGTGGTCGTGGGCACTAACCCAGTGCCGATCCTGAGAGCCACCACTGGATTTGAACCGCCAAGCCCGTGGGCTGCAGTGCCGCACTCAACCACTTACGCCACCGGTGGCCGTTTCTGGTGTTTTTCAACTGCTGACCTTGCAGTTGTTATTCAGCCTGTCTCCAATCCTGCTGCCATGTTCTTCCTGTAGTCCAGCTCCTAATGATTTGCCCAACATTTATTGAATAAGTATGGTGAAAGGGCACATTCCCTGTACACACCTTTCCTGATTTTAAATTACACAATATTCCTGTATTTTGTTCAAAAGGTCTCTTGGTTTGTGTACAGGTTCTGCGTGAGAACAATGAGGTGTTAGGAATTCCCATTCTTCTCAATATTTCCCATCGTATGTTATGATCCACACAGTTGAATGCCTTTGCCTAGCCGATTAAGAAACAAACATTTTTTATATATTGTTTTCAGCCAAGATCCACCTGACAGCAGCAATCCAAATAAAGGATGCTCCTTGTTCTGTGTCCTCAGAATCCAGCTTGAATTTCAGTCAGCTCTCTTTTGATGTCTCTGCTACAGCCATTAATAAGTTTTCTTCAGGAAAATGTAACCTGTGTGTTATACTCATGATATCGCTTAATGTTTTCCACATTCTTTTGAGTTACCTTTTCTCGGAATGGGTACAAATATGGATCTCTTCCAGTCTGTTGCCCAGGTAGCTATCTTCCAATAAAATTTAAATAAATCAGTGGATGTTTCCAATCCTTAATCAGCTTGTTGAAACATTTTACTTGGTATTCTATTTCTGAAGCCTGTTTTTCTCTAATGATTTCAGTGCAGCTCAGACTTTCTTCAGTATCCTTTTTTTTTTTTTTTGATTCTTGATTTTATACAAAATGAGTGTCGACTAGCTCTTTTTGGTATAGTGACTCTTTGTATTACTTCCATCTCCTTTTGCTGCTTCTTGCTTATTCAATTTTTTCCCCCAAAGAATCTCTCAATAATGTAATATAAGGCTAGAATATTTCAAGTCTTCCAGCTTGAGATATACTAAGCATAGCCTTCCTTTTTTCTTTTCCTTTCTAATGTACATTTCATTATAGTCCTTTGTCTTCTAGAGCTGACTTTTGAATTTTGGGGGAGAAGGGGGCATCACTGCCTCTGGTGGTCGTGGGCGCTACCCAGTGCTGGTCCTGGGAGCCGCCGCTGGACTTGAACCGCCAAGCCCGAGGGCCGCAGTCCCGCCCTCAACCACTTACGCCGCCGGGGCTCAGCTCTTTTACTTCGTTATTTTTTCCCATTTGCTTTATTTTTTGTTCAAGAACAAGTTTGAGTCTCTTCTGACATTCACTTTGGTCTTATGTATCTTTTTCTTTTTAATGACCTTTGCTTTCTTTGGGCATTTTTTTTGTCGGTTTGTGTGTGTGTGTTTTGTTTTTTAAGATCATTTGATTGGGGGCCCTTACCACAATCCAGACATCAATTGTATCAAGCATATTTGTACATATGTTGCCTTCTAAGTATTTACTTTCTCTTTGAGCCCTCAGTAATGTGTGAAGTTCTTGATGGAGTCCCCCAGCTCATTAGACGTCCTGTCATTACGGTTCGATGTGTGAAGCCTCCACTTCAACGTGAACTTACCTATGAGTAATTGATTCTTTCCACAGTCAGCCCCTGGTCATGTTCTAACGTTTATAATCCTTTTATTATAGTTGACATTCCATCCCACCCAACCCCCCAAAAAAAACCCCTACTTACTAGCGATGTTAAGCATGTTTGTTTCCATTCACTTGGTGTACCATCTTCCAGTGTGGGAAAGATGGTATGTATTATTCTTCCAAATAAAAAAAAATTTTTTTTGGGGGGGGGGGGCATCACTGCTCTCCGGTGGTGGGAGTAGGAGGCCCAGCCCCACTGCTGGAATTGAACCTCCGTCCCAGTGGGCCGCAGTCCCGCGCACAACCACTGTGCCACCGGGGCTCAGCTCTTCCAAATAAATTTAACAAAAGGATAAAAAATAAATTGTTTCAAATATGCTCGATTACACGCACAATGAAAACGTTGTTAGTAGCCTAATACTGTGTACCAAGCACTGTCCTAGCCCTCGTTTTACAGTGCTGGAGGATAGACTGTCATGCATGGCCGACGTCAGGGAGGCTCCACGCAGGAGAAGGCTCGGGGAGTCTCTAAGCACAATGGGATGCAACGGGTTTGCTCCAGGGATTTCTTCGGCTAATTTTAGGACTAGATCTCCAGGTCTTCCTGGGCTGTTCTGGCTGGAAGCTCAGCGGGCACCCGCCCAGAATCACAGGCAACGCTTAAAACAGCGCCCCCCACTGGCGGGCTATGGCGGTTCGGCACACAATAAAGGTTGGCGCTCCCGCTCCTTTATTAAGTTTGAACCTTCTTCCTTGAGCCCGCCCTTTCCGGTCGGTCCCCACTCTAAATCCCGCCCCCACCGCCTTAAGACTTCCGCTTATGGCCCTGGAGGGGCTTTCCTGGCAGGCTCGCGGCGCGGCTTCCGGCGAGACCCGGCGTCCCCCGAGCTTCCCCGCGTTCCGTCCGCCGCTGGCGCTTTCGGACCCTGCGCGGCCGCCGTAGCGGGGCTGGCAACATGGCGTCCTCCACCTTCGCCCGCGCCGTGAGAGCCGCCTCAGGTCTGGGAGGATGCAGAGGGCGATCTGCTGCTCCTCGGGGCGGGCGTGCTGGCGTAGCGTGAGGGAAAGGTTTGGTCCGCGGGTTACCCTGTGAACAGGGAGAAAGGGCCACTCCGGGCTTCCCGAGAGTGGCTTGGGGTCGGGCCGGTTCCCCGCAGCCAGGTCGCCGAGGCCTTTCGCTCCGCCCGGCCCGGGTTCCCTGCCGCCGCCCTCCTAAGGGAAATCAAGCCGGGCACGGCGGGAGAGGGGGCGAGAGGGACGTAGCCCCTGCTGACTGTTAGCATTAGAGACTACGTCCCACCGCCCACCTTCGACCTGGAAACGTTGAATTCATGGGTCTGGAGGTTCCGATTCTGCAGCTGTCACCGGGGGCGGGGACAAACCCACTGCCGCCGAGTCAATTCCAGCTCAAAGGGAGCTCGCAGAGCTGCCCCGTGGGTTTCTGAGACCCCCACGCCTTTAGGGAGCGAGCCAGGCCAGCGCGTATGTACAAAGAAAGCAGAAACCCCCAGGGACGTTTCTGCCCTGCCCTGTGAAGGTCGCCAGGGGTAGGAATTGGTTCCAGGGAGTGAGTGTTTTGAAGTGTCCCAGGTAACAGGCGTCCAGGCAGCTAAATCATGTCTTCACTAGTCTAAAGGCTTGCTGCACACAATTTTTAAGATCATTCAGATGATCGTTAAGAAATGATTGTGTGTGTGTGTGTGTGTGTGTGTGTGTGTGTGTGTGTGTCTGTCATCACTGCCCTGCAGGGAGTAGGAAGCCCAGCCTTGCACCCACCTGGAGAGATGCTGCTGAAGAAATGATTTCCTTTTTGTTTGTTTGTTTGTTTTTTGGGGGTGGGGGGCATCACTGCTCACCGGTGGTGGGAGTAGGAGGCCCAGCCCCACTGCTGGAATTGAACCTCCGTCCCAGTGGGCCGCAGTCCCGCGCACAACCACTACGCCACCAGGGCTCAGCCCATGATTTTCATACAAAATGTATTACATTATAAATTTCTGTGCAAGAGGACTAAAAATATGTTGAAGAAGAAAAGTGCAGTGATAGAGATTTTCCAACTTGTGAGATGTAATACACGGAAAGAAAAACTTATACGACACGCATGGATTTAGTAACTAGATCGTACAAGCGGATAACTAACACCATGGGCAACACATAGGCCACGATGCCACCAGAAGCCCTTCCTCCACCCTTCTGTACTTCCCCACTTGCAACAAAGGTCAGCACTGTTCTTATTTCTTAATTATCCTCTGGCCTTTTTTCTCTAAGACGAATAAATACTAGCTCCTGTATATGCATCTCTAAGTAAAATTTTGCTTTGCCTCTTTTGAGCCCAACATCTGTGGAACCATGTGCAGTGATACCTTGGTCATCCAATGACTTCAAACATGAACGTTCCACCACCCTTACAGTAAAGTCAGAGACAGCTTTGCGGGGGAACTTTTAAACCAAAAATCTGACTTAAAAAAACTTGCACGGGTCAAGAGTGCGTCAAGGGTCTCATCTTGCTGTGCACACAAAGGGGTGGGGTGGAGGTGACACTAATGTGTCAGCACCACTCTCGACCAGACAACATGTAGTGCTGTGTTAGTGCAGTAAAACATTTGCTCGTGTGGCTTTGTGTGCTTTGCCTATGTAAAATATTGTAACCATGGCTCCACAGAAACTTAATGATACCAGCAGCAAAGCTAAGAGGCAAACTGAGAACCATAATAGTTGAAGAAAGAAATGATTGTGAAATTTTAATCAGGGCGCCACTTGCTGATTTGGCAGGTAACAACAACATGAAGTTGACATTATCAATATTAAAATATGTATATATGACTCAAATGACGCATATAGTGAAAGATGTGAAATCATTCCAATGAAACCAAGAACCCAGACTATCAAAGAGGTTGAAGAGTTGCTGATAATTTGCATAAATCAGAAACAAACTGATGGTGAAAGTCTGTCTGAGACACATGCAAGAAAGCTAAAAACCTACACAGTGATTTAAAGTCTGGAGAAAATGAGTTTACAAATGTAATTTTGGAGTGTCAAAACAAATTCCCACTACTTTTTTTTTCCCCCACTACTTTTTTTTTGGGGGGGGGGCATTACTGCCCTCTGGTGGTCATGGGAGCTACCCAGCTTTGCTCCTGCAGAGCTGCTGCTGGATTTGAACCTCCAAGCCAATGGGCCTCAGTCCCTCACTCAACCACTATGCCCCAGGGGCTGAGCCCCCACTACTTCTTTTGAGGAAAATATGTTCAGTTCTTTTCATTGTTCAAAGATGACTTGAGTTTGGCATCCTGGGTATATGGCGGATTCTTGAGTGCGTGGCTTCATTCACACCGCAGCTTATGCTGCCAGGGATGGTGACACTGCCTGAAATGGTGGCACTTTCCACAGCTATAAAACTCCTGCCCTTAGTCTATGCCAACTCCAGTGCCCAGAAGGGCCAGGAAGAACTGGCCCTGTGTGTTTCCAAGCTTGTGATTCTTTGTTTTTGCTTTTTTCCTTTTTGAGAGTGGAATTCTTTTTGGAAGTAGAAAGCCTCATCTTTCTCAGCTAGTGGTTGAAAATGGCTGACCTTGCAATGGGGCATTTGATTGATTTATAGGCATTCCTTGTATAGTGTGTTTAGAGTCCTTTATCACGTGTATTTCCAGTATATTTTATTCTCGCAGCCTGACTTGTGGCTTTGTTTTTTTTTTAAGTGCGATTGAGAGAAAGCTTACAGAGTAGGTTGGTTTTCCATTCAACAATTCATGTACATTTTGTGTCGGAGCTTTGGTTGTAGTTCCCATAACAAACGTAACAGCATTTGTCCTACTCCCTCCTGGACCTCCCATTTCTGCCCTTCTCTCGTATCCCTTCCTGTCCCCTGAGCCCAGTAGGCCTGTTTGGTTTGTTTGTTTAGGATGTTAAATGTTGTGCCACCCTGTATCTCACTTGATCCAGGGGCCCTGGATCAAGAGAAGCCCTTTTCAGGTGTCGTTGCTAACGGTAGTGGGGCGCCGTCTAGTTCTGATCCCAGGGGTGGGGGGGATGGTGTTCCCGTGATCCATTCTCAACTCCCTGCCATCAAAGCGATGCCAATTCATAGCAGCCCTGTAGGATAGCCGTCCTGTGAGTTTCTGAGACCTTACCTCTTTATCGGAGTGGAAAGCCTCATTTCTCTCCTCGCAGCATGAAGGGCTGCTGGTTTCAAACCACTGACACCTACCGAGCCTCTGGAAATTGGGGCACATTCGTGACATGGTGCGCTTGGTTGCTTTGATACATCCCTTAATTTTAAATATCTGGATGTCTGCTTTGACGTGTCATAGTAAGTGTAGCGGTTTCTCTTTTTGCAGGAATCTTACGGCCCTTGAATATTTTGGCATCTTCAGCCTATCAGAACTGTGCCAAGAATGCGTGTCTTCTCTCTGCACTCTCCACCCGGCATTTCAGTCAGCTGCGAACACCAGTCGTTTCCTCTGCTTCCAGACTGATTGCCCCCGTGGGAAACCTGCCATGCTGGGGGCCTGCACCAATCCTCAACAGGTAGTCTCTTTCAGGACATAAGCCATGTGAGCCAAACTTCTAAAACGTTCGCACCTGCAATGACATCTTAAAAACAGGCGAAACGCTTTGCCTGCCTACTGTATATTATGCAGATTTCACCTGTTCGAGTCGGGGAAAGTGGATGATGGAAGGCTTGTACGTCAATAGTAATTTCAATTCTTAGGCCTAGTGGTCATGGATTGTTTAAAGTAACAGTGCAGATTAAAAGCTTCATTCTGCCCAAATGTGTCACTCATTTCTAAGTATGATCATAGATTCTACCGCTTAGTCAGTCTACTGAACAATTAGTATATTTTTACGTGTATGTGTGTGTATGTTTTAGGGTGGGTCCCTTGCTTCCTAATGTCCTGAGGCTACCAGTCAGAACGTTAACTTACTGCAGTATAAGAAAAGGAAAGAGAAAGACTGTGAAGGCTGTCTTGTATCGGTTTCTTCGACTTCATTCTGGCCTTTGGGTAAGGAGAAAGGTAAGTCTCCACCCCTTCCTTCCTCGATTTAAAATGGAGAGTAGTGAGAGATGAAAAGAAACAGAACTTGAACGTTTGATCGCGGGCATCTCTTTCCCTGCCTTGCCCCAGCAGGCTGCACCGGGTTGTGCTTCTGTGT
>PVJH01014689.1:55000-56059 GCA_004026705.1 Nesogale talazaci | reverse complement strand
TATGCAAGGCTGCTCCAATGTTAAGGGGCCACATTGGAGCACCACAAATATACATGAAGCAAAGGACAGATGCACAAGGAATTTAAGCAGAGTTTTTCTAAATGGCAAATAATTAGAGGAGAGCAGATGCCTATGGGCAGCAAAGGATGAAATGAAGTGCTAGGAATTTAAAGAGGTAGATGGAAATACATATGTCGAATGCAGTGACCCTCAAGGTGGTTAAAACCGAGATGGTTTCTCTCCCACAGCTTCCCCCCCCGCCCCCGCCCCCATCTCTTCTTTTTCTCTGTGGGCCTTACCCTTGTCTGTTGTTCTCTTTTCACCTATATTCCCCGAAGATCTCAGGCTACTCAGTCCAGAGTGGAGCAGACTTTCTTTACAACTTTGTGATGACTTTGCAGTTGCTGCATCTCTCTCTTCCCCCTCCCCACGGCCTTGTCCTTTCACTGGGCTGCCCGGGATATGGCATTTTAGAACAGTGTCACTCTCCATTCATTTATTATTTATACCCCATTGACTTCCAAAAGTGGTTCAAAGGGAACCTACCAGTAAAAGACACACACACACACACACACACACACACACACGTTAATTCTCCCCTCGGTGTCTGGTTTAGAACGGGTCCATGCCTGCTGTAGAACTGTGCTGAAAAGTGGGTTGCGACCAGCTCGCATCTCACCCTCACGGTGTGGATGTCACAAATGAAATGGATCCCCAAGAATAAAGTCTCAGAGAGCATCAGGCATCTCCCATCTTCCTGTCGAGTGGTAGTTGAAACAGCAGGGGCACTGCACAGAGCAACCCAGCGACCTGGCATAGCTGAGCCGCAGCACCTGATCATTATCCTTTAGGTTTAAGGTTTACCTGTTGTGCTCATTGTAACAAAAGAAATGAAATCTCTGTAATTATATTGGAAGGGGGAAGAGATTATGTTTTCGTTCCTTTGATCTTGAACTAGAATAGGCTCTGCTTTTGGAAATTTAATTTGAAAGGATCCAATGTACACATCTGCTTTTTTGTACGGCAGTTTCTTTTGAGCTTGAAAATTGAAATATATTA
>PVJH01014689.1:0-50000 GCA_004026705.1 Nesogale talazaci | reverse complement strand
TGCTATGATTGGGTGCCCTCCCCCTGTCATCCCTTCCCCCACCCAATCCCCCCAGTCTGTATTTTGGACTCAATTAAGATAAAAACTAAACTAAAGTCTGTGGCTTTAGGTACTTTGCTTCACTCAACCAAACCCCATCTGATGAAATCTTTGCCACCTCTAATAGGCGTTAGCAGAGCCCTGTGTCACCGTGGTTCAAACCCTGATCTCAAAGGCCAGCTGTTCAAACCCCAGAAGGACCCTGTGGGAGAAAGGTGGGGCTCTCTGCTCTGTAAAGAGGGGCAGCCTTGGGAGATCCCATAGGGCAGTGCTACTCTGCCCTGCAAGGCTCCGTGGGTCGGCACAGAGCGGATGAAGGGGATTGTGTGTGCATCAGGGAGAATGGGATGGCAGAAGGGAGGAAATCCGTGCTGGTCTTGCGTTTCCAGGCGATCAGCTCCAAGTTATGCCGGCTCTGTCACCTCAAGGATAGCTGTCTCCTCCTATCAAATTCACAAACGTAGACCCAACTCCTGTGCTCCCAAGTCCCGCCGAAGAGCCCTGGACCAGCACCTGGGATCGGATTTTCTATGGTTGCCACCCACTGGTGGCTTCTGTGACCAAGCAAAATGGAGAGGTACTTCAAAAGGATTTGTAGACCTGTTATCAGGGAACTTCTTTCTAAGAACAGCTTCTGGGGAGAACTTTTTTTGGAATGTTGTATAGAAGGGAAAGGGCCCATTGGAAATGGTTTTTCCTCACGGTAATCATAATCACGATGTATCGACAGTTCGGCTTCACATCGCTGCCCTCCTCTTTTTAGTTCCAAATAACCTCTGTTTGTGTGAATTATTTCTGGATTTATTTATAGAGAAGTGGACTGTTAAGGAACACCGTGGGGTTACTCCCTTTGGGGAGATTGTTTTTGAATTTTTTTGAAATGGCTCAAACATTATACCTGCTCAGCCTCTGACTTGGAATCCCAGATTGCGTCTTATTTGTTGCTTCTGCTGTTTCCTGTTTTTCACATGGTAATTCCTCGGGGTTTCTGTTTTTTTTTTTTTCTTCTTTTTTCTTTTTAAACACTATGAGATTTTCATTGTCCAGCAGCAAGCCACAGCGACTAGAGTTAATTGAACCCTGAAATAGGAAACCTGTGGGTGACCAACGCCCCCCCCCCCCACAGAGGCTGTTTCTTCAGTCAAGGAGAATTAGAGCCCCACATCTGAGTATTTGAAAATCCCTGTTTCCCTGAAAACATCCCAGGTTTTGCAGCAAGCATCAGCATAGATTTGTAGGCAGTGAAGCCAGTTTTTCTACCCAGTCCCCATCCACTATTTCTTCTATTTTCCTGGCAAACTTTCCCATTGGTTGGAGGAAGGTAGAGGAGAGGCGGGGTGGGGGGGTGGGAGGGGGTTACCGTGTCTGTGGAGCAGTTTTAGTGGCTGGCTGGTGAAAATGTTTGCGAGAACATTTGCGTATCAAAGCAGCCTAAATATTTGCAAAAATGTTTGCTTGAGGGGAAAAAAGAAGAATCCATTTAGGATTAGGAAATAACTGCTTAAACATCTTAAAAGCATTTATGATTTTTTAAAGTACCATGTCTACTGTGTATAAGCCGAGTTTTTCAGTGCCCTTTTAATGTTGTTTTTGTAGTAAACTTAGGTACCTCGACTGATATTTGAGTTGGCTTATACTCAAGTATATGTGGTATCTTAGTCATGTGCCAACCCCTAACATGAATTTCAGAGGTCAGAGAGGAAATCAGAATTTTAAAAAAATCTCAGAGATGATCACTAATTTTGCTGGAAATTAAGATATGTACCTGTACGTAGTACAAAATCCCCCTCTCCTCCACCTCGTAATCTCATTGAGTAAACCCATCAAACAAAAGATGTGGAGGAAGCCTTCTGAAATGCTTGGGAAATAAAATATTTAATAGCTCAGAGAGCTCATTCTTTCTCCCTGTTTGGGACAACGCCCCCCACCCCAACCCACAATTGTGTCATGATGTGCCACTTGTTTTATTGGGGTTCCTCATTCTTGCTTTGTCATTATAATGCTTTGAGTGTCAGATCTGCCCTTTTTTCCTGGTAAAAGAGCTTGGTGTGAACATTTTTTGAGCTCAGATTATTGAAGTTTTAACTGTGTTTCACTGATGGTTTGGAAACAGTACTTAGAAAACTCGGTGCAGGTCAACTTTTCTAATTTGTTAACAATGTAGGAGTTAAGTGTTGACAATTACTGTACTTAAAAGCCCCTTGGATCAGGTGTTATTTTACCATCTGGACATTTTAATTAGTAATAAAATTATGGATCTGGATACACAGAAAAAGGGTCTACAGTACACAGTGGCCTCATGCACAGCATGGGTGCTGAGATGGGTATGATTGCATTTTATCGGTGTGTGTGCTTGTGTGTGTGTGTGTGTGTGTGTGTGTGTAGTGCATGTTTCCTAGAAAAAAAACCCAAACCTAGAAGTCAGGTACCTTTTTTAACAGGGGCGCTGTTAGAATACCTGTGCTATTCCAATACCCCCTGTTTTTGTGTAGGAGAACCTAGCTCACTGAAATTCACCCATTTTCCAATATGGCTGTTTTTCTACATGAGAAATTTAAGTAGATTAGATGAGTAATAATTGCATATGTACTTTTTAAAAAAAAGTCAGGCCACTGAATACTCATATATACACATGTGATCTATGGCATGACAGTGTGTTAGGGCACATGAGTAAACCTCTCTGAGGTTTCCCCACCTCATCTCCCCCTTCAATACAAAATGGACACTTTTAACTGTGTTGGTTTTAATACCCACCAAAGAGGATCGTAACAAAACTTGCATGAGCAAGTCTGGGAAAGCACTCGCTAAAAATGTACAGCACTTAGAACAATGGATTGTTGATACAAAATACAAATTAACCACTCAGAACCAACACGACATCAAAACAGTTGAACCGATTGTGTCCTATTTAAAACCAAGAAACACCAGCAAATGGGAACACGGTATTTTGGCTGTAGGCTATTAACAAATGGTAACTTTCAGGGCCACCCAAAATGGTAGTACACTTTTTAAACTGGGAGGAAAAATGACCCCTTGTTATAAAGTCTGTGTTTCCTCCTTGAAAGAATGTTATTCTTAATTAAGGCAGCGGTGGTAGCGTTCAGGGGGAACAGTAGCCCTCTGGAGAAATGGAGAGTGAGCACGCTTTCGGGAAGGAGTCTTAGCGGCTTTTCTTCAGAAAGACTTCTTTGCCTCTTCTCCATCACAGTGAATTTCATGCATGCTTGCCAACCAGTGTGAACTCATGCACGATCCTCATCTTGTGTAGGAGAACCTAGCTCACTGCTTTTCACCCACAGACACACCTTTCCAGGAAGTCAGCAAGCATTGCACTTTGACACTGGACCAGATGAGTTTGGACACTTCTGGAAAAGCTTTCTCAATTTTTATTCCAGGGCTCTCCTGGAGAACATTCATTATAAAAAAAATTATCCTGACTTGGGGTGTTTCCATATTTTCCTTGCCCGTTGGCTTGATGTACGATATGCACGGTGTGGGCACATTACTATCCTTAACGACAAATGCTGCCTGATTGAGAAAGCCCCGTTTTTCAGTACTCAGTGCCTCTCCCAGGGCCTGAGACTTTCTGGATGTGGCCTTCTCTTGTTAGTGGCTTGCACACGAAGATCAAGTTGGGCTGAGCCCCGGTGGCATAGTGGCTGTGTCCAGGACTGCGGCCCACTGGGTTGGCTGTTCAAATCCAACAGCAGCAATCTAGGAGCAAGGCTGAGTCTCCTACTCCCACCAGAGGGCAGTGATGCCCCCGCCCCCCAAAAAAAGAAATCAAGTCATTTGAGATACTCATCTCTTGGTTGATGAATTTGATAGATGGCTATTAAGTCAACCAAAGAAGATACCATGATGCCCCAGTTATGGCTGTACGGCATTGGAGATTTTTCTGATTTGAGAATAGAAACTGACTTCATTTACTACGCGGATCAGTTTCATTTAAATGGTCCCATCAAATGACCAGTTTCAAACACCCATTCTCTAATATACCGGATGGACAGGCTATGTATGATTTGCCTTATTTTATTTTTTACTTTTCACGAAGCTACAGGTCCTCATCTTTGAAACGCCTTTTGAAAAGAAAAGGAACCTGTCTGGCTTCGCTCTACGTTTCAGTTCCTGAGGCCTAGAGGTGAAAAGAGGCAGCATTGCTGCTGTACTTCTTTCCAAACAAGCTCCTACAAGGGATTCAGTCAGGAATTTGGGGAACAGCATTTCAAATTTGGTTTTAAAAAAAAATAAAGTAATCCAAAGTAAAGTCTGTAGCCCAACTCCTTAATTGTGATACATTTGCTGAGTTCCCCTCTTCCATCGTCGGGCCTGCTCTGGTGCCATATGGCCTACCATGGAACATTTAACTTGTCAGATATAATGGATTGTCCTGGAAGCAGATTTTTGCTTTGAGCACTCGGCTCCTTCCTCCCATTTCGCTCTCTGCTCCAGGCTGCAGGATGAAGGATTGTGGTGGAAACGCCGAGAAGAGACACACAGTTGATTCCCCTTAAGAGAGTGACCTATATGCCACCAAATTTTACCCACGCAAAGAGGCATTATCCCTGTGCCTGGCCTTAGCAGGCTGCATGTCAGAATCATTTAAATTTGCCCGGACTTAACAGATTGTGCAAACATTTCAGAATTGAGTGCTTAGGAATAATAAAACATCGTCATTTTAACTTAGGCAGCCACGGTGGGTACTATTTGTTATGACCTGCACGCAGCCTAAACCCACACCTGGTCTGTAGATGCTATAAATTAAGTTCATCTCACAAGTCTACTAAGAATGTTTTTTGGGGTGTGTGTGTGGGGGGGGGGGTGGAAGTCACGCTGGAGTTGGTTTCATGGCTTCATTGTTAGTGTTCAGTGAGTAAGGGTGAGGTTGGGACAAGGATGGACAAGTCAGTGGTGGTTAATTATACTTCCATCTTTCCATCCTGAACAATGTGATAGGATGAAGCATCGTACAGATAATATTTTACCTCCAGAAGTGCATCTATTATGTGATGTTGGTTTTCATTGGTGCCTTTTGTGATGTATTCCACTGATGACCACCCCACCCCCCAATTTATGATACAGTATGCGTTAAGTCACAAACTTCAAAAGTGTTCACGGGAAAAAAAAAAAGTGTTCATGGGAATTTGTGACATGTACATTGATAGGAAAATTTCCTTAAGAGAAAAACAGTGCCTCATCCAGGCATACTACCCATGCCTAGCTCTGTGCTACGGGCGTGGTAAATCTCCTGCACCACCCCTCCCCTCGGCCAATATGATCCAGAGACCCAGAGTGGACAGTTTGCAGACATTCAAGTAAAAAGCAGTAGGAAAAGAAGCAACTCTCATCTGTGTAACCATAAAATTGAGCGTATTTACCTGATCTAGGGAAGTGAATGTCAATTCATAGATGCGTGTCTGACACACGGGAAAGACTTGCACCCTCTAAGGACTATTTGCAGAGAGTAATTTAATAAGATAAGTGTGTTTATATATTAGGCATTCAGAATTTAATGGCCTGCTCCTACAGGTCCATCTGATACAGAAAATTCCTGATACTCCAGTCTATAGAAATGGTGATGTGGCCAATATAAACCAATGGAAACTCACTTCTATATAGAGAAGAGTAATTTCTTTCTTCTTTCGTGAACAATTTTGTCAGGAGACCATTAAGGAAATCTCAGTTAAAGTCATTATTGGATAATACAGAAATATACTTGTGCTTCCTCCGCTTTAGACTGCGTTTGACTAATCCTAGATCAAGGACACTTGGTTTAATATTGTCTGTGATATGGTGCCTCCCCCAACATACCAGTTCAAATTTTGGTGAAGGTTCTTGAAGAATTTGGGGAGTGCCTACCATAACTGGCTCTCGTTGGGGCTGGTGCGCCCTCTGCTGGTGGCTCACATACTCGTGTGTGTGTGTGTGTATGTGTGTGTGTGTGTGTGTGTGTGTTGTTTTAGTTCAAGGTTTGCTCATTGACTGATTATTTAAGCATTATTACTCAAGTGAGCATATATGTGTCGAATTCTAGCTTCATACCCAGTAGGGTGGTTCATTTGTTTTCATTCCGAAATCCTTTTTGGTCGTTTGCTTGATCATTTGTTTGAGTTTTTGTTTGGGCTTTTGTTTTTGTTTTTGCTCAGCAGACTCCCGAGGTCATCCAAATAATATGTAAACTAGATACCAGTCTCGAGTTCTGAAGTGGTTGATTTCACATTAGCAGCAATTGTGTTTCCGACTCGCCTAGTTCCTGCTGGCCTGACCACTCTTTGTTGGATTAGGTCAGAATGGGACTGAAAGGGGACTGCACTCGTGGAGAAGTGAGGTGGGCCCAGCGGGGGTGAAGGAAGTGGGAGGCCATCCCTAGCAGAGGACATTCTTCCTCCCCTTCAGGGTGACCCATCTTTACTTGCTTTACCAAGGAGTACAAAGGGGACACTCCCTTTTCTGGATTTGAGATGGCACTTTGGGTCCCATGCAGAGCAAACCGCAGTGACAGTAGTTGTTAACAGAGCAAAATGGCTGCTAGTCTTTCGCCCAGTTTCGGCAGGTGCATTCCCCCACCTACCCGTGTTCCTGCTCGAATCCAGGGGGAGCTTGGTTGCTGGTAGGGAGGACCAGGGTTCTATATTGTGACCACCTCTGTAAACTAGGCCAACCATACTGGACAAATTGCTACAGACGGTTCAGTACATGGATGGCTGTCCTGTAAGCGCTGTCTGCTAGAAGTCTGAAATGAAGTGACTTCACATCGAGTCCATTTGTGTGGAGAGGGCCATTCGGGTGTTTGGAGTTGTCTACCTGGCGTTTCGCTCTCTGTGTGGGGAGAAGGTTGACCGTGCTTCCCTCGTAGAGAAATGGAAACCACAGGTAGCTCACTCACAAGGACTGTGAGTGATGCTGCAACTGTCTGTCTGTCTGTAGAGTGGCCCCCAGTTAGAATGGACTCAACAGCACCTTACAGCAGCAGCAACAAGATGGAAGTGAAAATCCTCTATGTTAGGCACCCACGACCAACAACTCATGACAAAGAAGGCTCACAGTGCCAAGGGCGAGGGAGGGGGAAAGGCTTCAGCTCTGTTCCTTTGCAGTTTTTCCTCCTTCCCACTTAGGTTCCCTGTACCTTCAGTCCCGTTTGGAAGCACTTGCACCGTCAGTCCCTGCTTTCCTTTGGACTGGCTTACCTTGTTCGCATGAGTGCGTTGGCATGACCACTGCGGTCTGTCGGAGGTGTGCTGTCGACGGGTCCCCCTCACCGGCCATCTCAGTGGGAGTCAAGAGCCAGGTGGTCTAGCCAAGGCACCCCTGGGTGAGTTTAATCTGCTGACTTGGGAGTTAGCAGCCCAGTGCTTAACTGTGACGTCCCCGGGTTTCCGCTAAGAAACACTGGGCACCTTGCGCATCTCAGTGGCCGGCCTCTTCTCAACGAGGTCCTGTGGAGTGTGCTAGTACGTCCACCCCACTGTATCCGGTGTTTCCACCCTGTCAGCAGTTCACTCTCTGAGAAGCATGTCCACCCCTGACTGCCAGCCTCCGTGGGGGGGTGCACATGGCCACGTGGTGGGCCTTTCGAACGCCACCACCATTCAGATGGCATTTCCAGAGTGACAGGGCGCGTGGCGCGTGCCCCTTCCTCTCCTGCTGCTGACAAACAAACACATCAAGCCCGGAGTACCTTTTCCTTTTCTTGTGGTGTTCAGGTGGGCTGAGGTCATTCTTCCTACTGCTCCTCTTCTTGTCCTTTAATCCAAATACCCCTCCTCCACTCCCCCAGCCTCTCCCCTTCCTTCCTGCGCTCTGGCCTCGCTCTGTCATCCTCAGTTGCTCAGTGACCCCGAGGCTGATTCTCAAGCTTCCCAGTGTGAGACTCACCGATGTGTGGGATTTCTGTCAGGGAGCCAGCACTGTCCGGGACATTCACCAGTGCCACAGGACAGTCAGACTGTGAGGAGTGTGGTCCTGCTGACCTGATTGCCGGGGCCCCTCCTGTAGCCCCAACACCGCATGGAGAGCACAGCCTGCTTCTGTGCCAGCTCTAAGAAGCTCCGAGGAGGCCTGTTGGTTTTTACTGTGTATGTGGCGCATGTGTAAGGAGTCTACACCCGGGATAATTCAGTGTGGAATGTACTGGAGAGATACACTAGGGAGTGGGCAAGGATCCCCAGGTCACAGGTTGGACTGCTTTCAGCCAGGTCAGAAATTTGGACCCGCCAGCTGCTCTGTGGGGAGATCCCTAAAGACTTGCAACCTCTGAAACCCACAGGCACGTGACAGTCCCTTGTATCGTGTCATTAGAATCCAAAGTGAGTTTGAGTGTATGTGTGTTGCATGCGTCAGCCTTTTATGATTCCATTTTTTCTGTGAACTTTTGAAGCCATGCATGCACGCGTGCGTGTGTAAGTGATTTGAATTACCTTTCTGAGATTAAAAATTCTAGTTGTATCTATGCTTAATATTTACGAATCTATGCTTTCATGTGCACTACATTTAAAAATCTCTGCATGACCAGCTTCCAACTCATTGTGTGTGTATGTGCATGTGTGTTGTCTTGACTATTGCAACCAAATGTGTGTCCAGGTGTAATCTGTTTGGCAGGGAAGCTGCTGCCTGTGTGTCACAGCGCTCCAGCTGGCCATTTCCATGTAGACACAGGACTACAAACTGAATGCACAGCCACTGTCCCTGGTTTTGGTGCCCAGGACACGGCAACATCTTCTCAGAAGCGCAGGAGACTCTGTGGGTTCAGCTTCGGGTGGACAACGGCAAGATCGACGGTTCTAACACACCAACTGCTCCATAGGAGAAAAACACGACCGTCTGCTCCCGTAAAGGTTTACATGCTCGGATATCCTATAGATGCGATTGAATGGCAGTTGTTGCGTGGATGCCATCTTTGGCTTTTCAGAGTTGTCATCTTTAGCTTCTCCTATTTAGTTGGACTCCCGGGAGCCTACGCATGCAGTCCTGGGCCGGCCAGGGCCACCTTTCACCACCAGGATACCCAGTCTCTGGAATCTTGGAGTTTGGTAAAACAACCATTCGGTAATAAGAAACTAACTTGGTTTCATTGTATTTTTCAAAAAGACTCTAATAAATAATTGATGTTTTTCTTCTTCTTCTTCTTCTTCTTCTTCTTCTTCTTCTTCTTCTTCTTCTTCTTCTTCTTCTTCTTCTTTTCTAAAGAGCTTTAGCACACGGCTAGAGAACAGTTCTCTTAAAATCCAGGAAATGCAGTTCAATGCAAGGGACCCTGGAGATTAATTATTGCCGATATTTTCAGAAATTGAGTTAAATAGATAGGATGCAGTAGGCAGCGGGGAATGGTGATGTTGCTATCTGCCTGTTAACTGACTCCACCTGATGTTAACCTTAAAGAACTCTGGCCAGTTCATCTCTGGCTTGCCAGAAAAAAAAAAACAAACATCAGAATTTTGTGAAAAAGAAACACAAGGAAGATAGGGCCCGCCCCACGGAATTGAAGTCCGCCCCCCTGGGGGAGGGGCAGGGAGCCCAGGTGTCTGCTTGTAGGGAAAGCCCCCTGCTGATCCTCCTGATCCCCAGGCTCTGTCACATGACATGGGGGAGTGCTTGCCCCATGCCCACCCTCAGTGAGAATAGCCTACTTCTCTATGCTCTTAGACTTTCACTGCGTCTTTCAAAACAACTTTTTTGTTGTTGTTGTTGTCGTTTTTTTGTTTGTTTGTTTGTTTTAGCATGAAAATAGGTATTGCTCCTTCAGATTAAAAACCGGGAACTGTCCGATGCGTTCTGTTGTTGACTCAGAGGCCACCAAGGTGGGTCGTTGGCCTGGTCCAAAGCAGCCACCAGAGACACAAGCTGCATGAGGACATGCCCTCAGGGTGGGCCGTCTTACTCAGCCGCACTCACAGAGAGCCCGTGGTAGAGTTCTTCCCCAGGAGTGGAGGGATGTCGGGCTGCCCCCAGCCCGGCGGGCCTCCAGGGGACCCTTGTACAAATTGCTGATTCCGAGAATCATTAATCTGGTGGCTCGAGTGGTGCTTCAGTGGCCATAAAGAGTTATTCGACACCCTCCCCCCACCCCCAAACAGCGAAGTTATCCCCATGATTATGCTGATTAATTACACACTCGGTGGAATGAGGGTTATTTTCAATGAAAGATTCTCCTGCATTCGGAAAATAAAGCATAAAATACGCGTGCCTTTAATTTGATGATGCGTGCGTTCCTAAGCACGACACACCGGGCGAGGGGCTTGTTTTGACTGTTGGCGTCTGGGGCGGGTAGCATTCGCTCCCTCAGTGCGTGTAGTCTGCATCGAGAAGAGGTTCCCTCCGTCTGTTGCACAGTCCTGTCCATTTTCAGCTCTCCGAGGAGGACCTGGGAATTCCCCCCTTTGCCTTCCGACAATGAATTGAGTTAGAGGTTGTTTTTTCGTTGAGGCTAGAAGCATTGGGAGCAGGTGGATTAAGGTATATGGCCACACCATCTTTCATACCTCAAAAGGAAGGTTGGGGCGTGTGTGTGGGGGGGTGTGGAGATGGACGGGTGGACTGTTGGGAAGGACTTTGGACCTTGGATTTGTTAATTTCTGTGTAACTTCTTGGAGTTGTGTAAACCAGTTAACCTTTCAGCATTTCAGCGACCTTGTCTAGACAAATAGGGATAGACATGTATCCAATGAGTGTTGCTTTAGAGAGTACTAAGTTACTTGGTGCTCTTGTAAAGTGAGTGCCCTAAGAGGAATTCAACCCTTGGTAGCCTCTCCCTGCCCTGAAGTCGAGCTTGGGTGGTACTTCCGGATGCTCAGTACACCTGGGAGTCTTGCGTCTACTTCCTGTCTGGAAGGCAGCACAGTGTCTAGACAAGGGAAATGTGAATGAGTGATAAAGTGCAACTGAATCTCCTTCCAGCACGTTCAGAGGTCTAGATTCACTTCTGTCAAATCTGTCACGACTTCAAGAACAGCCAGGAAAGGAAGGGCAGTGATGAGGGCCCACTTCCACGACCGAATGCTCTGCAAAGAGTCACATTAGAGAAGGTTCTGGATAAAAGTGGGAGCACAATGCGGACCCCAACTCAAAATCATAAATAAGACCAGGTTTACTGGTTGAAAAGAGCTTGGTAGAACCCAGAAGACTATGACTCTTAGTCACCTTTCAAGTCTGGAAATGAACTTGGCCCCAGGGCCCAGTTTTCAGTGAGACAACTTACAGGCTAAACAGACAGGCTGGTAAGGGAAGCAGTAACACAAGGAAGATGCACACACCTTAGAAAAACCAGCCATTTGAGATCAAAAGGACAGAATTTAGCCCAGGCCAAAGTTCAGAACGGGGCAGGGGAGTAGAAGCTGAGAATCTGGGAAAGAAATGGGATGAGTGTTTATCTTGTGCGGATGGCAATCAGTGACAGGAAACCGTGTGTTGAATTGCTTCATGACCACTGACTTGCTTTGTCAACCTTCACCTCTATCTACAGTAAAAAGTTAAACAGAAGACACGTGGCTAAATAGGAGGAATGCCCCTTTACTTCTGGAAAAAAAGGTTCGCATCCTATTTCCCATGATCCCTTACAATCAGTGGTGGATGCTGGGGAAAAAGAGCTATTTTGCCTTTGTTTGTGTTTATTTTTAAAGTTGGGCACTGACCAGCTCATTTGCTCGTCATTTGTGAGTATAATTCTTTCACTGTGAAATTTCTTATAAATCTAGACTTTGAAAAGCCTGTAGGTAGGTAGGTGAAGAGGCAGTTGTCCTAGACCAGTAAACTTCTGGAGGAGAGAACCTGTTTTTGTTGTTGTTGTTTTGTTTTTTGTTTTTAAGTCTCAGAAGTAGAATTATGTCCTGCTGGACTTGCATGCAAATCTAGACTCCCCCATCCAAAGTGGGGTCTGGAACAACCCTTGAGAGAACCCTGTGCCATCTGCCTGACTCGGGTTTTCATGAGAGGCAAGAGCCAACAGGAACATCATACAATAGCCCAGCGCTGCTTTTTAGATTGATTTTGGCAAAACACCATTCAAGGGACTTAGAATGTAAGAAAACCTCAGCGTAGGTTTTTCCTCTTCCTTTACCATAGTAGTCGGTCCAAAAGTTCCTTGCCATATGCATTCATTCATACACAAAAGATCTATGCTCCGGTGTATTTGGGAAATACTGGATTAGACCAAATGACATCAATGTCTTTACTGCAGACCTTCTCAAAGCATTTACCATGCAAAGGTTCTGTGCCATTTTCCTGGGCAAGAGACAGATAGCTTGTAACATTTCCTGCATGTTAACCTTATCCTTTACTTTTGGGGACTGTGAAGGGGTCGCTGTTCCACACATGACAGATGGGGTATGTTGTACTGCCCCTGTACACAATTATAATTTTATGTTCACTCCTCTCTTTGCATTTTTAATAGTCACCCTCTTCACACCAGGAATATGCAGAGATGCATCCCCCCCCCCGTCATGTTTTTGTTAATTAGTTGCTTTGCGTGAATGTGGAGATGGTTGCAGTTAGTTCATTGTGAGACGTCACAGACTCTGTGTATATCATTTCTAGCAGGTATAAAGCACCCAGAGACCTTTTAGGAATAAAACACCATGTAAATGTAAATGATCCCCACCTCTAAGACACTTTCATTAATTTCATATCAAATTCATGAGTGTTTTGAGCTATGGGATGTGTGTCTTCAGTATTGGCCTCCAGTTGGTGTCTAGATCACCACCCTGCCCCTCCCCTGCCCCAGCTTTGCTCCCAGAGTTTGAATACTTAGTTCAGGACTAGGTGCACCGCCTCACGACTCTGATGACCACAGCTGGAGTCCTAGCCAAGATCCCTTGCTACCCTCGTGACTGGGGTAACTTGCTGGGTCTCAGTTTTTCCCAAAAGGGGAATGGTGCTCTTGGTACCCACCTCCTGAGGCTGATGGATAAGCCTGTCTACAAGGGTCCTCCAGCTAGTGGTTAATAAGTACAGTTTAAGAACTCTTTTCCTCTCCTCTGGGCTGGGGGAGGGATGGCAAGCATGAAAAAGAATGGGGTAGAAATGATATCCACACATCCATTTTTAGAAGTACTAAAATTCTCAGTTTAGTTTAATCAAGTGGTCCATTCACCACTCCTCCTTCAACCACTCCCCCCTCCCCCCAAACAAAACAAATAAAAAATCACCAAGACCACTAATAGGGTAGTGAAGAGAATTGGGGGTAGGCAGGGCCATAGAGATCTGTTCTGAGCCAAACCGGTTTATGATGAGTGTCCTCCCCTGATGCGAGGAGACAAAGGCTCCGGTTTCAGTTTCTGGAATGAGGAGGAATGGGGAAAGTGCCATGCTTAGCATTATCCCCAAGCAGCAGGTACTTTCCTCATGGAGGCCATTCACAGGCTCATGCCTTCCACCATGCAGGGGGTATTCATCTCAGTGGTGGGTGCAATGTCTACTGCTTGTATGTAGTTTGCAAAGTAGTGCTTTTAAAAATGGACAGCTGCTCAAGACCAAACATGACCCTGGGGTTACTCTACTGGACAAGCAAGCCCCTGTGGATCACCTCAGCCACAGTTTTGTCTTGGGAAGCGTAGTGTTAGTGGTTCTTGTTGGTTTCTCACCCTGCCCCTGCAGCTTCGAGCTGCCCTGTGTGTCCTTGTGGCAGTCTGTCCAAGGGGGTGCCATGACTCTTTATGGTTGAGACCCCTTAATCCTTCAAGGAATAGTCTCATTCCCAGAGAACTCTGGGCATCCCTTATGATAGTTGACCATAGACACATGAAAGAAAACACTGGAAATCAAATGGATGGCCAAACATATAAGGCTATAAACACACACACACACACACAATTTGGAATTCTGGGGACAGCTGTTATTCACACTCTGCCCATAAATTAAAGGCATTGTTTTGGTGACCCTTCTTGGGACATCCTGGGGAAGGATTAGGGAATAGCTAAAAATGACTTGGCCTTTAAGGAAAACAAACACCAAAAGTGCAGGCGCTTAGTCTTCAGCTGAGTTTTTCAAGGGCACCAGAAGGGCAAGGGTCCTTTGGGGGGGGTCAGCAGGACATCACTTTTGGCAATGAGGTTGGACTCAGTTCTTAGCCGGAGCCACCGGTGGGGCCCTGCACGTGGACATGGCGGAGGGTCTGCGCACTCTCGACGCTGATGCCGCCTCCTCGCTCTGGCGAAGGGGCTGCGCGGGGGTCTCCTTTGTCTCCAGGAGGATTGATTGACGGATGTTGTGTCTGCTCACTTGCAGCGTTATTCTTGCTCAATTTAAGAAAATTGTGACATCGTATTACATGTTCCTTGTATACATCATTTTTGCAGAGGGGACGTTGTTTAGCCAATATGTCGACTTCGTTTATGAAACCCCCTCTCGTCACTCCCATCCAGCCCTCGGCATTCCGTTCGGTCACACCAGGCTCTGCTTGCACGGCAAAACCGTCACCAGGCAGCGACATTTCACATTTGCTCCTTTTAGATATAAAAGCGAATCAAATGCCTGACAAGGTTGGTTTCTGGTGTGTGTCTGTATATATGTATGTGTCTCAGGTTCAAGCCCCCCCCCCCCCCAAAGACCCCTCCCCCTTCCAGGGCATACGACAAATATTACTAACGGAGACTTTTAGTTTTTAAAATATGGACAACGGTACTCCACGCTGTAAAAGACTTGAGCGATTAATGCCACCCTTATGCCTCTTTTGAGTAGCTTTAGCCATGGGGCTTGGCACTGCCACCATCGTCTTTGTGCCAAGAAATATCCGCAGCGGCTGCCGCATTCTCGTACTACGGGGTTGTCGCGAAAAATTCCGCAGCGACACGCGCCGCGTTTGTTCCTCGCTGTGCTCTCTTTCAAATATTGGGGTAAGGGGGTCTCTAACTGATCTCTCAGAGCCTCTGTTGTGGGGATCGGGGGCTAGGCAAGCTGAAGAAAGGGCAAAGCTGTCCACATCCCCACCCTTTGGTCTGAGTGACCAGACCAAAAAAAAAATGAAAAAAAAAAAAATCCCTTCCCCACCACGGAGGACCAGCAGATATTCAGGGGGTGGGTGTCTGTGTTCTCATGAGCACAGATAGTTACTTAAAGATCCCACTCCAACATGCTATCAGGGCTTTTGAAAATTTTATTATCTGAAACAAATGTTCCAGTGAATTTTAAGCAGAAAATCAACATCAGCACCCTGCCTGCTTTCTAATGGGCAATTGACACCGAAAGATACCCCCTCCCCATCTCTTACCCCATCCTAGAAATTGAGGTGTCATTTTAAAATGGCTGCTTTTTCTTTCTTTCTTTCTTTCTTTTTAAATGGTGTTCATGGATATGTTACGTTTGCAATGGTTCTTGGACTTCATCCACAGTCCCTGATTATTTTGTTCCCAAACAGGGCTTTGGGCTCCCAGGGCACTTGGATTTGGGAACAAAAAGATGAGAATAAAGTTAGTCTTCCTTCGACTATCAGAATGAAATGTGTTTGCCCATGATCTCCTGAGTGGTCCATTTGGTGGTCAAAGTGAGGCTGCAGATGAAATCTTTACAAGGAGAATAATCTTCTAAAAAAAAAAAAAAAAAGGTGGTGGGGAGAGACCCCCCTCCCAGCCTCCTGCTGGCTGTGCTGCTTCTTTGGTCCCTCGCAGACTTCGACAGAGTCCTGGACTAGTGCCCACTGATGTCATGGAAACACTCAAATTACTGAGAATGATTCATGTCTGTGCTGGTCTTGTACCCTCCCCCCACACAAACAGGAGTAGATTTTTAACCCTGACAACTTGTAATTTGCAGCGAGTTTATTTTTGTATCTGGATAAATATTTTTTAACAACCAGAATTAAGATTAAGCAGTCTGTGTCTGATATGATGGGGAAGAATGCCGGGTCCGAGCAGCCAAGAGGACTTCGGGGACTCTGCGCACGGCCCTCCTCTCCGTCTGCTTCCCCTCCCGACCTGACCCACACCATTCTGTCCCAGGCTTCCTCTCTCCTTGCTTCTCCTCCCCTCTCTTTCCAACCTTACTCTCAGCTGCATCACCCCTGGCGCCCAAATAATGAAAGGCGTTCACCTCACCTAGGTGCATGAACAGAGGGAAATTCTGGTAGAGTAGCACCCTCTCTTCAGCAAAATGTGTTGGGCTGGAGATGTAAAGTAATGCTGTTCGGTGTCATTAGACTGGGGCTAATTCCTCATTAATTCCACCTACGGCCTCAGAGGGATGGCCTTTCTCACTCAAACTGTGTTTTGCAATTCCACTTTTAGCAATTACCAAAACATGAAGCTCGATGTTCAGTTTCCTTGGAAGCTAGAGCAGATTCGGCTTGATTATCTATTTACCTCTCTGCATGCCTACCTGCCTGTACAGGTGCATATAATGTCAAAGTGAATTGTGTGGCGGCTGGATTGAAGCCTTTTTAGATGCCAGTGCTTAGGAATAGTTTTCTAAACCGATAGCTCCCAAAGGTCGAGCCCTTCCTGTTAGTAACATGTGAAGAGAAGTTAGAGGGTATAAATAGCTTATAGTTGACTTACACAAAAGAATAAGCATGCCAGTAACTTCTGATAACAGGTAACAATGTCTTTGTTTCCACATAAAATCCTCATACAATCGAAGTTACCCTCCATAGACCTGCTATGTGGGAAATGGTGACTGAGCGGGTGGGACCGGAGCGGAGATGGGTGTTGATTTTATACTTTACCAGGAAGAGGGTTGGGAGGAGGGTGTTTTCCAGAGTTTGAGACTCATTAGAAGCAGGCTTGATGATGAGGTTCCAGAGTTGTCTTCCTGGAGACCGAGCCCCTGTCTTAGATACATTTATAGACTTGAGATACAAGGTGCACTGTTGACCAGATAACTGAGATGCCATTAAGGTCCCTTCTTAGTGTGGTGTCAGGAAGGGAGATTCTAAGCACGTGGCCCTTGACTGAAATGATCACGAAACAACCACTCCCTATAGCATTGGTGCGCAGTTGAGTTTTTGAGCCTTGGTGCTCAGGTGAGCTGGAGGCAGGCTGGGCGAAGACAACTTGGGTTTATATAGACTGCTCATGCAGCCCCTAAAAAGACAAGATTTCAGTTTTACCAGATGGAGAAAGAGTGGTTGGGTCTTGAGTTGAGGGAATGTGCAGTAGCGTCTGCAGGACAAGGGTCTCCTTTAGGCATGGACAAGGTGGTCATCCTGTTCTGGACCCCCAAATGCCTCCCTTGCCATGACCTCTGCTGCTCTTTTAGAACTCTTGTGATGTGATATCTTTTTTTCCTCCCTGCTGATTACTAGGCAAAATGTCCCTCCAAAGAGACAAATGATCGGCCTTCATTTTATCCTTGGATATGTGGCCAAATGGCAGCAGAGACTCCACACTTCTCTGTGATGCTCTCTGTGGACACAAATACAGTTGTTCGAACTGAACCTGAACAAGACAGTGCACCATTCCCCGGGCCCTACTGGGATCCTTGGAAAAGAAGCTTGGGTTCAAAGTGGGCAATCTTTCCAAACCATTAAAAATTAAAAAGCGTGGAAAAGGTTTTTTGGTTTTGCCTTTTTAATTTTTTTTCCCTTCCCCCTTTTCCTTTAAAGAGGTTGAGAGACACTCCGAATTTTGAATCAGTTCTTTGCAAAACTCACCATCTGGAGAGCCTGTGATTGATTAGCTTTGGCCTCACCATTAAATGTCAATATAATCAATGGGAATTACCAGGCTAGGGTCATTACATAGATAATTTGCCTGCTGTGTAAGTAAAAATGAAATTGTGTAAATTTTGTGTGAAGGAGGAAGAAAGTGAAAATCGGGGAATGGCAATTTATTTGCTAGCGAAAGTGGAGACCACTGGAATGACAGTCTCTGGAAGTGTGGAGCCGTTTGGCTAAGAATAGGAATGAAGGGTATTTGTTTGCAGTTTCTCGTAGCCGGAGCGAGGCAGCCAGCGCTGCTCCTGCTCTTGCTTGCATGCGTTGCTGCTAGAGCCTCTGTCATGTACGTAAACACGGAGAGATGTAGATGGATGCCAGTTACCTGAAGGAGCTTTTTTTTTTTTTTTTTTTTAAAGGGAAAACACCATTTATACTTTTTTTTTGTTGTTTCTCTTGGCAGGTAAAACAGAAAGGGGCTCATACTCATCTTATGGGAGAGAATCAAACTTACAGGGTTGCCACCAGGTAAGTGAGGATCTCGGTGGTGGAAGGGTTGAGAGAATTAACCTGCGGAATCAGTCTGTTTTGTCCATTGCATGGTGCCCCGGAGACCTGGGCAGCAGGCTGCGCCCCCCCCCCCCGCCTGTGAAGGGTCTCTTTTCTAAAGCGGGGAAACTGCTTTCTGGACTGATAACCCCCTTGTCTTTCCAGACCTGCTTTCTCTGAACTAAATTCAATAGCTCGTTTCTTGTTTTGGTTTTTTTTTTAAGTCCATCTGCCCCGGTCGGTACCAGTGTCACTGTTTATAAGCGGGGCGATGCCAGTTTAAATAGTTCTCTCCAGAGAGTCGATTTGCAGTTAAGAACTTGGGCATCTCTTACCCTGGAAGGTGGCTGGGAAGCCATGTGTCAGTTGCTGGGTTTGGGTGGCTAGTGGCTTTCAATGAGAGTTTTCGGAGTGGCTGTGTGATGTTGTGTGAAAACAGGGTTGTATTGAGGATAAAAATGTCTGTGAAAATATGATTTGTTGTCCCTTTTTGTTTCTGAATTGTTTTTGGCTGGAAGTCAAGGCCAGCAGGCTAACAGCGAAGCCGTCTCAGGGGAAGCGTGTGCGAGCGAGAAAAATAAGAGTACTTTAATTAAATAATAAAATGCCATTGTAATACAAAGGTATAGCATGTGTGTGTTTGTGTCTCTCTGCACTCTGCATTTGCATACTTTTAACACTCCAGAGACCGCCCGCTTCTAAAAATACTATCAATGGCCCACCGTGTAAGCTTTGTTTCAGGACAAGTGAGTCCTTATAGCAGGCTTTCTTTTTAAGTTGAGTATGGCTATTAATCATATCTCTATCTGTGTTTATATGTATGTAAATATATACATATTTAAAGTTTGGGTTGTCCTGTTACAGGTACATTGCTTTTTCTTACTTTGGAAAAGTCCTGACATAATATAATACTGCTCTTTAGTATTCAAAGGTTTTTGCTCTCATCGCTCACCCAAACAGAAGGTTCTTTGTGTGTGTGTGTGTGTGTGTGTGTGTGTGTGTTTATGTTTGACTGGAAAAGGGGGGGTGCTAGCTTTATTGAACCTTCTAGTACTCTTCATTTTCTTATGATACGGGGCAGAGAGAGAGAGAGAGATTGATTTTGTATCTTTTAAGCAAACCTGTTTAACACCTCCCTGCCACGTGGAAGGAAACCAGAGTTTGAGTCATGTTTCAGGCCCTGGGACGGCACTTCTGTCCCGGAGCAGTGCTCTGTCACTCAAGGTGGGGAGGATCTGGGCGAGAGGGGGCTTGCTTCTCTTCCCTTCCCCTGTATTTATTTGCATTTCTGGAGTTGACGCCTTTGGAGGAGCCACCGATTCAGTCATTTTTGGCATCTCCCAAGATTTGTTGCGATGAGGTGACGGTGGCTTGTGGTGGGAGCTGCCGCTGACAGGCCGGGGCGCACAGCTGATGGCAGTTTGTTTGGAAAGAATTCTGCCGGAAAGACATTTCCAGCCATCGCAGTGCAGCGGAAACATCTTTGGAATGTGAGTGCACATGTCCCGGCCAGATAGCTGGGCCGAGTTCTGGGGCTGTGGTGCAAAGCCCGCTCCGTGGGTCTGGTTCCTGAGGGTCAAGGCAGAGGTCGCCTGAGTTTGGGGGGAGAAGAAAGTTGACAGCATCCTTCCTCTGGGCAGATGTCCTGATGGAGGGCTCGGCCCTGCCGGGCCCCTTGTTTTCTGCTCCATGAGAGAACAGGCTTCCTTGCCTGTATCCTTGCTTCCTAATAGGAATTGGCAGGTTTCCTCAGCTACACAAAGGTTTCCTCTGCTGCGTAAACAGGAGGCCCCTTCACTTGGGAGAGTGTCACCCCGCCTGGGAGTCTGACCGAGTGTGTGTGTCCGTGCCTGCGCAGGGACTCAGACCCTCCCTCCAGCCGTGGGAACTGCGCCCCTCGGGCGAAACCCAAGTGTGTTGTTTTGGGCAGTGCCAAGGTGAGATGCCAGCCCAGCCCTGGGCAGAGAGAGAGGGTGGCTGGAGAGGTGGTGTGATGGCTGGATTTTCTGGGCCTGGGGAGGTTGGTTTAGAGAGACCCTCTGGACCCCGGAGGGAGGCTGTGTCCTGTGTCCGCCTGTGCCTCCCAAGGCTCGGTGCTCCCTGCTGGAGCTGTGCAATGTGGCGAGTGTGTTCTCATCCCTCTGGTGCAGGGCTGTGGGTCTTGTCACAAGCCAAGGCCCTCCTGTTCCACAAACAGGGCAGTTACTGAAGGCCAGAGTGAGCCGGGTGAAATTTTGGAATTTCCCCGACTGAGGCAATAGGGGCAGAAGCTGGAAATGCGTACTGATTGAGAATCTCTGCTTTTCATGAAATTGGAGCCTAGACCAAAGGTGGGGCGTCTGGCAGTGTATCCGCCCTTTCTCCTGGGCTGGGAGGTGGTTCTAGGATTCCCTGCCTGCAGCACCAGCCACTCACCCAAAGGGTGGACTCCCAGCCTGAGTAGCAGATAGCAGCTGACATGATTGTCCCCTGGGGGCGAGGTGAGTGGCTCTAGGGAAGGGCTGGCTCGGGGTTTTGTTTTTCTTCCTTTTGTTGACCAGAGAGTAGAGACCCTGCATGGAAAAGCTGTAGATGAGCTGCCCAGGCAGGACTCCAGGGCTGTCTCTTAGAACAGTGTGCCTGCCGGAGTTGAGAGACTCAATATTGTTCTGTGTGAATATGCCGCTTCCCAGATCCACCCCATTGTGTGGGATGGGTCTCCCACCCCCACCCCACCCCTGCCCCAAGCAACAGGTAGTAGAACCACCCAGGGGAAAGAATTATTACCCTGAGATATATATTGTTTTTAAAAGCTTCAAGATATATACATATATTTCCATTATATTTCTCTCAAGGATTTAGCACTTAGAGTAATAAACACTTAACTGTTTTAAGAAGAGAAGAATTTGACAACAAAACAAATTCAAACTGTTTTCATAGTGAGGAGGGAGGATAATAGACTAATAATTTATGAACATCCTCATGAAATTTGCAGACAGAAACTTGACTTTTGAAAACTTTTTTTGAAGCTGTTTCGATAGTGAACCAACTGTGCAAAAGCCGCCTCAAGGCCTTGTAATTTTTTTTAACTTCTCCTTAAATATGACCAAACGAACTTAAAAAAATTTTAATGGGGCAGAAAGCTCACACCCAGACTTGAAAAGCGCCTGCCAAATTGTAAACTCCTCTTGCATTTACTGGCAGAGAAAATACAGCGTATAATGGAAAGTCTGACAGACACACAGAGGCATGGGGAATAAAGTTTTTCTCAAGATAGGCCAGCCATGAATAAGTACATGACCAAGAGTGACTACCTGGTTGACCTGGTTGCTGGGAAAGATGTGTCATTTAGTTTCCGCCGCTGTGCTACTTTGAATCAGTTTCATTTTGTTGGAGGTTGATCACTTTGATTATGTCATAAAGGATGTTTATTTATCAGGTTAGAAATCTTTCTATTTTCAGCTTTACTTATTGAATATCAGGAACTCTACTCTATTTGGGGGATGTAGCCTGAATTGAAAGTGGTATCATTTCCAACCATGATTTTATATTATTATCTTGGGAGCAAGGGGGTGGGAGGGAAGGAGAGAGGGGAGTGTGTGTGTGTGTGTGAGAGAGAGAGAGAGACAGAGAGAGAGAGAGACAGAGAGACAGAGAGACAAACAGGGAAGGCTGGGCCCTGGTTAAGACCAGTCCAGTTGGAATCTCGGATCTGACCTAGGTGTCCTAAGTTTTCCACAGAACTTTCCAGGTAATTCCTTGCATCTTGATTATAGAATGTCTGAGTTAAAGAGCTAGCTCTGTCTGAAGAGAGTGAGTTCTAACTCTGGCATTGCTGCTGACCTTTGAAAAAGTTGTGGTCATCTAGCACTCAGTTTACCTCTGCTCAATGGGATGTAATCTTGATAGAAATTCCACCTTTAAAGAGACCTTTCAAAATCTTTTTTTTTTTTTTTTGGGTTGGCATCACTGAAGATCATATTTTTCAGCTGGATCTCAAACACATAACCCTGGTTTTTTTTTTTACCAAGTCATCAAATAGGACTGCCCTAATAACTATTTAGATGTTTTAAAAATTTGGTTTAATCTAGCATTTCTTTTTTAAGTTCCAAAAACTCTGACTCCCTAAGAGGGAGTCCGCTGTCTTTGTTACACAGTGGGCTCATAAGCCTAGTTGGTTTTCGACTGATCAAAATAGACTTGTCTCTAATCAATAAACATAATTCCATATTGTAGAATGGGGTTTTTCCATTTCATTATTTTTATTTTTGATAGTAATTGAAGTTACTTAATTCTAAAACTTGTGACTTTTGTTAAGTTTTTCTTTGCTAATGCTCAGTTGAAAATTGCACGAGCAAAGAAGGCTCAGTTTCCTTTGGGGCTGTATTTGTGCAAATAGCGATTGAGACCTGTGTCAATTGAAATGTGCACATCAAGTACATTTTATGTTCTACAAGGTGACTCGTCGTTCTTGCTGGGTGCCCATGGAGTCTGTTCAGCCCCTGCAGGAGTCTGTCTGCATTTCTCGGGTACGGTCCTCTTTGGGGCAGATCGTCAGCTCTTTTTCCTCCCATCTAGCTGCTAAGGGGTTTGAACTGTCCACCCTTTAGTTAATAGGGGAGCGCTTAGCCATTGCACCTGCGCTCCCACACCAGCCTGGGACCCATGCATTTGTCCGTCCCGGGAAACCTCTCGTCAGGGACCTGCTGTGAGCTGCGTGAGCAAAATCTCCTCTTCGCTTCTTTCTTGCTGGTGGTGAGCATTTGCCATGGGGGGCAAGTGTGTCTGATGCCGCCTTTGGCCAAGCCTGCTTTATTTGGCCCCATGACCTGGTGGTGGCTGCCGTTGAGTTTTCCTCCGTCACTTTTTTAAGCCATATTTTGGGGTGCAGTCTGGAATAGCTATGAATGAGGACGTCTTTTTCATTCCTACAGATGCCGTAGTCTCTCATGCATTCTCTCCCCCACCCTCAGAAAGTCCTTTGAAGCTTTTTCTTCTAAACTGCTGCTCTGTAGACCCTGAAGTCACGTTGCGAGAGAGATGGGGGCGGGGGGCACTCCCTCCTATTGTCACTGGGCTGAGAACTGCCTGGTGGACTCATGGGCATACTGGAGGTTGCAGTTGTAGGGAGTCCTAGAATGTTCTGTGTTTCTCAGGAGTGTGCTAGTGGACCCTCAGGTCAGAGGGCAGGCGTGATGGGTGAGGGGATGCCGGTGGGGGTGCATTCAGTGAATCAGAATCATTAAGATCATAACGGTTGCCGACATTCCCCGGGTCTGGGTTGGTGGTATGTGAGCCATCACTTGCTCTATGTTTGGTGCCTTTGGGATGTAGCTGTACTGTAGTTCCCTCCCAGGGGCCACCTGTGTTCCCTAAAGGGGAGGATGGACCCAGGCTTCCCTTCTATTGGCTAGCAAGCACCCATTGATCCTCTGGTGATGTCTTAGGTGCCCAGGACAGACAAAGAGCAGCTACTCCTTCCACACCAGGAGCTTTCTGGCAATTCAAGGAAGGTTTTTCTTCCTGGATTTCTAGTTTGAACAATTCTAAGTTTTCAGAAAAATTGAGGTCACCCCAAACCCACGTATCTTACCACTGAAGTGACACCGTGGTTAATAGTGGTTACATGTGTTTTATGTGTATGCATAAATAGATATGTGTAACAGGGTTTCAGAAAGCCTGTGGGAAAATTCCACTCTTTTAAATTCATTTCTCACTGCACTTTTTGAAGCCCTCTTGTTTAGACGTGTTTTTTCTTCCGTGACCCATTTAAAAGGGTCAGGGACAATAAGATTTGATGTTCCAATGTTTCATCAGGCATCTTCTAAAAATAAAAACATTTGTCTATTGAACAAAAATAATAGTATCATCCATAAAGAAATTCCTGGTTGTTTTCCGACCTAATACCAGGTCCAAATGCATACCTCTCCAGTTGTTTGATGCCATGAAAATGCCTGCAGGTACATCAGGACCCTGTTGTGTTTATACCGCCCCTGTGATGGGCCCTCATTAATTTCTTTTAAATGTAAAGAGTTCTCACTCCCTTGCTTGCTTATTTGCTTTTCTTTTTTTTTATTATATTTTTCATATTTCATTTTCATTCTATTCAGATTGGCGTTTGAAAATACCAGGCCTTATACAATGTCTCCCTATCAAGAGTCGCCTGGTGACTTTTCTGTGAGGGTGTTTGAGCCGTTCCTCGATCGCTTCCCAGGTCTGCCCATTGGGAATTAAAACTCAAAGCTTACTTGGATTCCAGTTAAACATTTTCGGCCTCTTTACCGAGTAAGTGGCACTGAAGTCTGCATATTCCATTTTTTCGGGAGGCGTGTGATATTGAGTCATGCAACGAACGGTTGGCAACCCCGACTCTAATCACTTGGTCTAGAAATGTGAAGCTCTGGCTGAACAGTCAGTAATCCTTATGCTGATGCTTTGGCGCTGGGAAATGACCTCCAGTCCCCAATCACCTTTGACCTTACATCATCACATGGGCTCATGATCCCTGCCCGAATCGGCTATTTTCACAGAAGGTTCCCAACTGGTGGTTTTCCGCCCTACGTTTCTGGTCACCATTCTTCTGCAGGAGAGACGGGCTGGCCTCTGCTGTTCGTGGTGTGGCTATTGGCTGCTCATCGTGACCCTGTGCACACAGAACAAGGCCCCATGTGCTTCTGTGACAACCTCACATTTGTTTCTAGGCTTGAGTCCAGTGTTGGAGCCACTCACACACACACACACACACACACACACACACACACACACACAACTCCCCCCTCCCCAATCTGGGGTTCTTCTTTCTGCCGCCCTTCTACCTTCCCAAACATGATATCCTTCACCAGGGACTGGTCTCCTTCAATAGCATGGCCAAAGTACGTGAGGCCTAGTCTCGCCATCCTGGCTTCTCAGGGGCATCTTGGCCGCCCTTCTGAGGCCGATCTATTTGTTCTTTGGGCAGTCTACGGTGCTTTCGACACTCTTTGCCAGCACGTAATTAAAGTGCATGGGTTCTCTGGCCTGTCGTGTCCAGTGTTATTTGGCCAGCCTTCCTTAGCCTCATATAACTGTCACACGCATATATGAGATCACTGAAAATACCCTGGCTCGGTCATTTTTGTCCTGTCACTTTTGATTCTCCTTGCATCGACAGACATGACTCCAGTAGTCTTTGCTTTAGACATGTGTTCTTACCTGGTAGAATGCTCGGGTCTCCTTATGCATCGTTTGTCTTTCCTACATACGGATAAGGAAAAATCCCTACCGATTGTCATAAACTTTTTGATTGTTGGAGTCAGAAGCTATTGCTGGATGGTTTTATCTTTCAGACAAAATTGATATCACTGCTAGATTAATGGTGCCAGAAGCTCTGAGTGTTTTCAGGTGCTCACCTTGCCCTCTGTATTGGTGTGATTACTAGTAAACATCTTACCCCCTCTCTCCCTGTGATGGGCGGGCTGGTAGATGATGGTCCTTTGCTGGGATGCCCTAGGAAGTTGCTGTCTTCTGGATTGGCCAAACAGGGGGCCCCATCCAGAAATCTATAAGTGAATGCATATCTAAAGGCTAATTTATAAGGCAACTGGAGCTAATGTAGTATAAACAATGCATCATAATGTCCAAAAAAATTATCTAAAAAAATTCAATCCATAGGAAGTGCAAGAAGCTGCAATTGGGTACCAATGAATTAGACATCTAAGGTCAATGTCACCCTCACTCAGACTCAGAACTCCCTGCTGTTGAGTGGATTCTGATTCCTGGTGATCCGAAAGGACAGGGTGGGACTGCCCCTGCTGGTGTCCGAGACTCTCTCTCACTGAAGGAGCTGGCTGGTGGTTTCAAACTGCCAGGACGGCTCTGTGATCCACTTTGGACACGAGGCTCTGCGAAGTTAAAAGAGCAGATGGAAGCCAAGGAAATTTCAAATCCCTTGCTTTGCCAGCTTGGTTTCCCTTCCGCCCAAGGTCACAGCGGAGGCCCGCTGCTCGGAGGCCTCTATCAGATCCCATAAAGAAAGCCACCTTGGGGAGATTCTCGGCTTGTCACCAGCTCTCAGTTAGTGTCGGTTTGCAGTGGCCCGGACTCCCTGGACACAATTAAGTGTAGAGATTCTTGCCAGACAGACTTGGGTCTGGTGAACGATTGTGGTAATGGCCTTGTGAGGATAACGTCCAGGGGAGGGACAGAAAGTGGGTAGGACAGACCATCTCCCAGCTCCTGACTGCCCACATGTACATGGTAATCTATTCATGATAGTCTGTGGCATCTTCAGGATTAGCGTATGCGAGTTCATTCAAACTGATGAGGTCTTCCTGTGAAAAGGCTGGGGTGGAACACGCCAAGTCACACTTTAGCAATAGCCCGAGTGCATGCTTTAAAAAAAAAAAAAAGGCCCGGATTACAGTTTAGCCTTGCTTTATAGGCATGGATTCGTGCATCCTACCACTATTCTAAACACACAAGCACCGCATAGAGCGAAAGGCTCACACAGCGCCCCTAGCAGCCTCACACACGTGACCCCAGTGTTTTTTGATGATGGCAACTCACTCCACTGGGGAAAGACATCAAATGGCAAAACTCTGCATTAGAACCAAAGATAAACTTCAGGCTGCAGATCGGGACGGAACCCACTGGTGTCTCCGGTCAATTCTGACTCCTCACGGCCCAACTGGGTTTCAGAGCCTGTCTCTCTTCATGGGGGTAGGCAGCCATATCACTTTCCCATGGATGTGCCGGCAAAGGAATCCTTTGAAATTTCCACGCGATGCTTTTTGAGATATCAAGGAAGGAGCCTGGTGGCTCCATGGCTAAGTGCTCAGCTGCTGTCAGAAAGTCTGGCAGTTCAAACCTGCCAGCCACTCCACCAGAGACAGATGTGGCAACCTGATTCTGTACACTGACAGCCTTGAAAACCCAAAGAGGCCCCTCTCCTCTCTTATCCAGGTAGGAGCCAGAATAGAATGCACAGCTGCGTGTTTGGTGGGGGTTTTGAAAAGTCTTAGTATGCAAATGGAAATTTCTCTAGAATCTTGCGATGAAGTTCTCATCAGAAAAAGTATTTTTAAATCACTACTAGTGGCTAGTGAGAGGAGTCTTCATCTTTCCTATTTTAGATATGTAAACTGTGAAAGAGGGTGATGGGTTCACGACTAAGTAGAAATGAGTCATTTGGCACTGAGGTGTGCGGGGTACAATTTAGCACCAAACTGTATTTCCCTGTCATGGGGATGTCGGCATCGCCGTGAACCTAAAAGAAAGTCAACACACCGACATTTGGTGTCTGGGGCAACCTTGTCCTTGACCAGAGATCTATATTGCTTTGTCTAAGATTCCTGCTTGACAATATTCCATCACTCAGGAACGGTCACCTGTATCTCTTCATTTGTTCTGCAGTAAGGAAGACAGAGTGAAAAGTGTCAGGAGCATGGAAAGATACGGGCAAAAGTCTTCATCCGATGGGAAAGGTTTTCTGAGGGGCTTTTTCAAAACAGTTTGGAGAAGTGCCGCTGTGCTTGTGTGTAATCTGCTTGGAATTGAAGACCTCCTCCATTCTTTGAAAAAGTGTGTGTGTGTGTGTGTGTGTGTGTGTGTGTGTGTGTGTACAATGTTCATCTGGGCTTCTTTATCTGTGTTCTCTCATGGATAAGCCAAACTCAACTTCCTGCCGCCTGGGCCTGCATATTCCCTGTGTCATTCATTTTTTTGTCCAACAGAAGCGATTTTGTGGAGGGCACCAACAGTGGGTGTCTGGTGGCATTGGCTTTAGCATTTCGACCGTGTTTTCTTTCTTTGCTGATGTGACACTTCACTTCAGCCGGCTGTTTCTGGTGCTTGACAAGGAGAGAAGCCAAGCCTTGGAAGGGCGTGCGTCTCTTAAGTGGGCATTCCACCAAATGCGGTTGGGTAGACTAGGTGATCTTCTGAGGGCCCTTAATGAAACATACGCATTCCTCACTTCCTCGCCCCTCTGTTTCCAAAAGACCTATTCCAATGAAGGCTCTTGGGTTTTGAGAATAAATCACCAGCTCTGTCCCAGTCTCAGCCTACCTCCAAGCCACGTCTGTGTGCATTTGGGACAGTGACAATTCAATGACAGGAAGACAGAGCACCCTGGAGCTTTTCTGGCCGTGGCCCTCCACCGGAGCTCTGGCCGGCTGGGTCTGGGTGCGTCGGGTCGAACCACGCTGCACGTGGAATAATCCAGGCTCATTTGTACTGCAGTGATGAACAGCAGGGCACTGAATCTTTTCAGGTTTATTGGTATTGTATACAGTGCGTTATTAAATTTCATCTCTGTAATACACCTGCAGTAAAATAACAAAACATAGCTGCACTTAAGGAACGTGTGTGTGTGTGTGTTACCATGCCCTCCCCCATCATCTCAAACCACCCCCCCAACAGCTGCTTACAGATTTCAAGATCCATTGTATCTATTCCCTTGAGCCCACCTCTAATAATCGAGACACATCTGCCATTGCAGTATTATAGGCATATGTAGTTTTATTGAAAACTATACCTGTAAAAAAATTAAATAACTCCTACCTCAATTAAATTGGCAAGCTACCTTTTGAAAAGATCATATTGCAGCCCTCCTGAGAGCCAGCGAGTTCATTTTATTCTTATATTACAAATCACTAAGTATGTAATTTTTTGTTAGCCAAGTAACTAGCGTTCCTCATACTTCGATGATAAGTCACTTTCATCTACTCCTCTCTCTCTCTCTCTCTCTCTCTCTCTCTCTCTCTCCACTTTCCACCACCTCCTCCCCCTTTTTTTCCTCTCACACCTCTGGCTCACAACCAAAATACCACCCAAGCTATAGGAAGTCAGTATTGAGAGCTGGCCACAGTGAGCACCAGTGCACAGGGAAGTCAGGGCCGGAGGACCTTAACCAGCCTCTAAACTCTTGTGCCATCATTAAGTAGTGCCTTGGTACGTTATCAGAATCAAAATGTGTCTTAGCTAGTAGGGCTTCCTAGCAGCAGCTTTAAAATCTGTATCATCATCGTGATGACTGGAAATGTGAAGGGGAACAGAGGTAGGGGTTCAGACAAAGCCCACTGAGGTGGGGTTCCCATATGAGGAATGCCCTTTACTGGACACTTAGTCTAAGCAGGAAACTGAGTCAGGAATGGCTGCCTATAAAAATTAGGTTTTATTCAGAAGACCAAAGAAATATACTCAGTGATAGGAGATATTTCTAAGAATACATTAAAAAAAATGTCCACTACTTCCCCAATAACAGAGTGAGCTACGAACTCCAAGGTCAGAAGTTGGAACCTAGCAACCCCTCTGGGAGAAAGATAGCAGATTTGGCTCCCGTAAAGATTACAGCCTAGGGGGCCATTCTGTCCTGGCTTCCAGGGTCACTATAGTTAGAATTCACTCTATGACAGTGGGTGTGGCTTTATATCTGAAGGTACGTAGGGTATCTATACCATGATTAAGGAAGAGTTCATCAGTTTGGTGCTATGGTGATTGAACCAAGAAAACTGCTTATAAATGATCTTTATATTATTGTAGGAAGAAGTTAAGACCCACACTCCATGGGAAGAAACATCTTTGCCCTCCTGGCATAGTAAGAGTACCCCATGGCATTGTTTCTTAGAAAGAAAGACCATTTGTGCATGAATGGATTGAGGGAGCCAGAGAGAATCCTTATCTCCAACCAAGGCTGGACTCAGAAAATAGATGCTCTGGTGAGCATAAAAAGTAGTTGGTGTTAGATCATGAAATCGCAGATATGTCTAAGATGATGGCTATCTTGCCTTTTTTTTTTTTTTTTTAAAGACAATTGTCAGTGAGTTGCCTCCAACTCATGTAATACCCCATGTGGGTCGTAGAAGATCTGCGCCTCCCAGGGCTTTCGGTGATAGCCATTTGGGATTATAAGTAGCTGTGTGTTCAAGCAATGTATCTTCTTGTTTCTGTTTTTGAAACAAATGATGAACTCAGCCACCCACTGCCTATAGACGGTGGGTACCATGAGAGCTGTCGGGGTCCGGCAGCTAGCACCCAACTGGAGGTATTCTTTAATCCCAAGAACGGATCATAGGAAGAACCCCTGGGGTGCTACAGCTAGCCCCTCGGCTCTTGACCAAAAGTTTGCTGGTTGGAATCCACTCAGTGACTCAATGGGAGACCAGGCGGGCCATCTGCTCATGTCAAGATTATAGCCTAGAAAATCTTGTAGGGCAGTGGCACTCCACCTTCATGCCGGCCACCCTTTCAGACAGTTCCTCATGTTGTGGTGACCCCAACCATAAAAATCATTTTCATTTCTACTTCATAACTGTCATTTTGCTACTGTTATGAACTGGGTGGCCCCTGTGAAAGGGTCGCTAGACCCACAAAAGGGTTTCAGCCCACAGGCTGAGAGCCGTGATGCTGGAGCAATCTCCTCTGTCACACACAGCGTTGAGAGGAGTTGAAATCAACTTGATGCTTCACAGAAGCAATAGCTGTTACTCCTGGGAGAGTGAGGGGGGGGAGGGGGTGTCAAGTTTAGTGGGACTAAAAGACACAATCTTAGATGGGGTCCTTGCTTACAACTAGTATTCAAGATGCTGAGGGAATCGGCACTCAAGGTGTGAGGAGAGTTTTTATTTCTGTGTGTGGGTGTGTGTAAATTCAAATGCATTATGAATTCTAAACAAACCCTTACAATAAAACCTGTGCATAAACAGGGTAATTATACCTTAGTAACTCAGGCCATCCAGTCTCTTCAAAGCCCCATCCCTGGAACCTGCTTCCCTTGCACGCCATTCCTTCCTGGGAACGTTTCTATTACCAGTGCTTCTCGGCTGTGAAGTCTGTCTGTCACACGCGGCCCCACAACTCACAACTGTCACGGGGAGAGTGACTGGCGCGACACAACACCCTCGGCGGTAGAAGATTTGCTGTGGACAATGACATGTGGCACAGAAGGATGCCAACAGCTGCCACCGTGATGACATCATCTCTCCAGGATTGTCATTTCATCTCTGCCATTTGACGGTCTCACCGCAAAGAGCAGGCAGGGCTACCACGGAGACCCACTCTCCGCAGTCCTGCTCCTACTGAGCTCTTTGAAGAAACCGGGCCTGGATTCCTTTGTGAGACCCCTCATCTGGGGCTCCCCTTTCCCCCCCAAATGGAAAGCAGGGAGCTCCTCAGACATATTTAAGTCTAGTGTTTTGTATTTTTTTTTGGGGGGGGGGGGGCTAAGGGGTGGAGGATTATCCCATGATGGATATCTAGTTCTTTATTCCCTTTTGTAGGTAACACCTCCACCCCCTTTGTTCACGGGCTCCAGGCCGCCTCCATTTCAGACTTGGCTGTCAGCAGATGTCTCATGCCATTCTGTCCTGGCACACCGCACGGGTCTCTGGAGGGTGCCAGTGACTCTTCAGGGGCTGAGAGACAACACAGAGAGACACTTTGCTGAAGTTCCATGCAGCGTGTCCTCTCCTTAGGCACCTGGTGCAAGTCATTTTATGTTGACTCTCCAGAGAGTTGTAGAAACAACCCTAGAAATAGGTGTACATCCCAGACTAGATTGCTGGGGCCCCAGCTGGTGCTCCAGAGCAGTGGTCCTTTATGCTTTCCACCAGGTCTTCTTTCACCTACTCATTTGTAGGAAGTGCATCACCTCTGCCGCCCAGAAGGTCGTGCTACCACTATCCTGATAAAGCACTAAGGCAATTGCATAGTCACCTGAATTGAGACTTGAAAGTTTATAACTTTATAAAGTTAAGGTTTTTTTGCCGGGGTGGGGGTGGGGGTGGGGCATCACTGCCCTCCGGTGGTGGGAGTAGGAGGCGCAGCCTTTGCTCCTGTGAGCTGGAATTGAACCTCCATCCCAGTGGGCCGCAGTCCCGCGCACAACCACTACGCCACGGGGCTCAGCCCCTTAAGTTATGTTTTTGAAGTAGGCTTGGATATCTTTCTTATGGGACCTGAGTAAAATAATCAGGCATATGAGAGAAGAGAGGAATTAGATAATTTACCAAGAGTGTTGTGCTTCTAAATGAGAATTCCATGGAATAAAATTCCCCTCAGGGTTAAACCTTTTGGCCTAGAGGTTGACCCGACTGACCACCAACCACCAGCTAAGACACCTCTTTGTCTCACACCTCAATTTCTACAACTTGTCCATTTCTGCTTCATACGTACCAATAGATTGGTTGTCCATCCACACCTCCAATCCCCATCCTCACAGCCCGGCCCCTCTCTCCCCCATAGCTGTAGATGGCAAGCTCTTAATGCCTGCCCCTGTCTACACTCCAGCTGCTCACATCAGTGTGTTCCAGCCACACTGAGTCCCACGAAGCTGCTCTCGCTGTTCTCTGGTCCTCTGACTTTGGACTCTTCCATTAGGCTGGAATGTCTTCATTCTTCCCGTTTCTTTACCACACATCCTTTTGATCAGAACTCACATCCCGATGAGGATTCAGTCCCTCCGTCGCACCCATTGCAGGGATGCTCAGGGTTGTAACTAGACCAGAACCAGCTTCCTCTCCACTGGTCACCTCCCCTGACTGTTGGCAAACAGCCTCCAGCCAGACAAGGACAAAACTTGTATACCCTGTGACTGTCAGGACTGCTCAGTAGATGCTTGGGCTAGATTGAAAGTACAAAAGAGTGAATCAATAGCCCACCAACAGGAATAAGTTATGTAGGAATAAAAAACTTAACTGAATCATATCAATGACCCTGTGAATTGGGGAAAACCATTTGGTGGAGAAAGTCACAGACTCAACTGTGCCCCACCCCCCACCTCCACTAACAATGTAAATGGCCGAGATCAAGGACTGGGGATAAAGTGTTTTGATGCTGCGTTTGCCATTTTATCCTCTGCTTCTCTGCCCCTTGCAAGCAATCCACATCGCTTTTCGTCATAGCAGGTCACCCCAGAGTCCTCTTATAAATGAGTCCTCTCCTCACAGTTAACTTGGGTGTTGTCCATTGAAGTACATCCCTGTGCTGGGTCTTAATTCTGTCAATCAGAAAACAGTGCATTTCAGAAGTGAGTACGAAGCACCATTTGTTGCCTATAGATCAAGTGCGTTGTGTTTTCAGAGCCAAGGAAGACTGTATCAAGGGGTTTCTCTTTTGGCGAAGTGCAAATGGCCTTGTGCATAGACCATTTTTCTTAGCTGCTGTGTAACTTGTCCTGAGCGCTGTCTCGTACTTGATACTGCTGCAAAGGCATCAAGTGTACCCTAAAAGGGCGAATGGGTTGTGAAGCTCAGGAGAGAAGCTTGACCCCAACTCTGTTGCTGCCATCACTCCTCCTCCTCCTCCTCCTCCTCCTCCTCCCTCCTCTGCTCTCCCCGGCCCCTTTTTCCTGCAGGGAATCACTGGGGACAGGAAACAATTAGCTAAGGGCAATAGAGGATGGCTCATCTCTTATGTTTCCTCTACACAGTTCTTGTCTGTGCAACTTTGAGTCGAGGTGTGGGAAAATAAAAGGGAATGCTGTGGTGCTGATGACACCTGGTTGCAGGGGACAACTAAGACGTGATGGCGGTGAGACTGGGTCAGCATCTCGCTTGTCCACATGGACCCCGACAGTATGCTTACCCTCCCCATAGCTTGTGAGCGTCCCTGCCTACCTCCTCGGCATCCTCTTTCTCACAGAGAGCCCAGGGCCACCCTGCACCGTGAGGTATCGCCGCCAGCAGCAGCCTGGCCCTCCCCCCGACGAGTTTTCTAGGCAAGTGTCCCTTTGTTCAACTACCACGGAGTCGCACTGTCACCGAGCCAGAGGGTGCCGTTTGCTTGTAAATACTGAGTTTTTGAAATGTCACTGTAACACTGGAAAATGTTGTCTCAGAAGGTTGCCAAAGTGACAGAATTCCGACATTGTAAATACCAGCCAACACAAGTGCTCGTAACTGACAGGAATGAAATATACTTGACTAAATCTATAATAAGTACTGATAGCACTGTTTACCCTCAGTGACCAGGAGCTGTGAACTTGGATAAAAAGCACATGTGTGCAGATATCATTAATGTGTCGGAGCCCTTAGCCTTTCCAGAACAAAATTTGATGGAAAAGCTCCCGAAATCTGTACAAGCCTTCCAATGACTGAGAAGTAACTGGGTAAGACCGGATGCCCGTGCTCCCTAGCAGGACTGAGAGCGTCCCCTTCAGGGGACCTCTTCGCCCTGTAGAGCGCTACACCGGAAGCCGGGCCAAGGAAGGTGGCCAATGTCCCCTGTTTCCTATGGATGTGATTGCCAGAAAGCCCACTGGCCACACCAGCAAGATGCCTTGTTCTCGGGAAAGAAACTGGGGCGAGAATGTCGAGATGGAAAACCTGTGAGTAACAGACAGCAGGATCCAGGAAAACCTGGGACGAGACTTTGACGTTGGATGGTCAGGTCAAAGGCCAAACCCCACTCCAGTCCTAATAGTACTATAAACAGCAAGCGTTGTTGAGCCAGTGTCGGTGTGCTCCCGAGGATGTTCAACATTGGGAGTTGTGGGAGTGGGTCGCCAGGCCTCGGCAGTAGCTTCTTCGGTGGGAGTGACTGCCACCCCCCCTTTTGGCGTCCAGCATGAAAACACTTACTGCAGATCAGGGGCTCTGCGTGGAAATGTGCATGTGGACGGCGTTCTGTGAGGTGGTTTAGCCCTAGGCTTGGCTGCGGCACCCTGATATCCCTCACCTGCAGAGCGCTGTTCTGGGGGTATTAGCAGCTGCTACAGAGGGTGGAGGTATCCCCCCTCCTCCCCAATTTACAGTTGGACATGTAGTTGCCAAAAGAGATGGTCTCATGGTAGAGGACCCTGCCAGGGCACTGTTTCCCTCCCTGTTCTCGAGCACTGGGCGTCTAGAGACACCTCATTGGTTTCCACATGTGTTACGAAAATAACCTTTCCTTGTATGGTGGACTTTAAAACAAAACCAGTGAACACTTTTTTCTTCACTCAACTGTAAAAAGGTTCTGTTCTATATCCTCTTTTTGAGGAAGCAGCAAAATTATACATTGGGAATTGACATTTAATCAAGAAATGATAGTAATTGTGCTTCTTGGATTTTAATACATGGAAGTGAGTCTACTGGAAGGAGAGTGCTTTCATTCTGAAGATGGTCCTTGTCAGGGAATGCGAAACCATCTGCATGTGCATCGGAGGAGGAGAATGTGGTGGTGGGGATGGGGGTGGGGTGCATGTGATGTTCATGGGTAGTTTTGATGTAGATGACACAGCTTTAGGAGTTGAGACGGAGGAGGGAGGAGGCGTTTCCCAAGGTCTTGGGAACTCAATGTGTGGGCCTGGCATCCAGGAGACACAGCTTTAGCCCGGCTGTGGGTATTCCCTGGAGGGGGACCCTGGCAGCTGGCAGAGCCTGGTGGACTTGTTTGACAGATGAGGTGTAAGTGTTGGTGTTGGAGATACGGGCAGCCAGAGTCAGGCTCTGCCCTGGCACCGCTCCTGTCTGTGGGTCATGAATGCTGATAGGGCTTGAATGGCTTCTTAGATTGATGTCAAAGACAGCTTTGTCTTCCAGGAATGAGCTAAACGGTGCTGGCCACGTCGGCATACTGCAACTTGGCCACCCAGCAGTGACGGTGAGATTGCCTGTGCTTGCTGGTGCAACTGTGAGTGCCGTCCTTAAGCCTTTGCCTGCAGTCCATGGGAGCTGGAGCAGGGAGGGGCAAGCTTTGTGATCGATGCTAGCTTGAATGTCGCCTTTTTCTGGAGCTCTCAAAAGGATAAAACCACAGGCCCCCTCCAACATTGACTCTGCCCTCCTCTCCGGCTCATTCTCCAGTGATCGTTTAAAATTGGAGCTATAAAATCGCTTGGCTTTTGATTTGGGCTTGGCAGTCAGATGGGACTCTTCCTGGGGTAGCTGAAGGAGAAGACTTGAGTGAAAGTAGTCGGGACATGGGGTGGCTGGGGAAGATTCCCCCAAGTCAAGTTCAACTTTGCTGCAAATGGACATCTCTCATTTCAATGTTCTCCCTTCAGATGGGTGGCCAGCACATCCCACCTCAAGAGGGTCAATGGAATCAGCGTTCCTTTTGAAGCTCTTGGACACAGCTCCTTCCTGAATCAAGAGAGCTGGGAGGCTGGGAAAGCCAGTCTGCTGTCACTCTTTTTTTTTTTTTTTTAAATAAAAACAAGGGGCTATTTTTGCTCTCAGTTGGTAAGACTGCCTGGCCAACTTTAAGGTAGCTCCTTATTGTATTTGGCATTTCATGATTAATTTTCAGAGGGGGCTACCTTTGAGCTTAAACGAGAGCACTAGTGAAGAATATCAGTGTAAACTTTTAAAAACTCAATATATTTTAGGCCTCCTTCAAGCTTACCTCCTGGTAAACTTCATCCACTGCCCCCACTGTTGAAGGCCTGAGGTTACCTATAGCTACTGTCTCCACCTCTGCCAGGGAAGTATCTCCAGGTTGCCCCCTGGTGGCCAAAGAGGGGAAATAGCCTACAGAGGGTGGTCCCAATCAATAAAGTTGTGCTTTCAATATCAAAAGCAAAACAAAAAAAAAAAACCGATTCTTCGATTTACCTAGTTTTCTTAATGTAGAATTGATGTTGATGAGTTCTGCATGAGCTAACCACATGTCACCACATCCCTTTTGGATCATCTTTTGGTGCAGGGATTTCCGTTCCTAATCTTGATCTCCCGTCTCCCCCGCTCTGATCTTTATATCCACGCATAATTGCATTTCCCCAGGACTCAGTAACACTGGAGTGAGTGGGTGGGCGCGTAGGTGGAGTTGTCGCTGGAGACTCCTCAGGTTCTGGTGTGAGCAGTGCTGGGGAGGACTTCGATTTCATCAGCACACTTGCCACCTCCCTTGTGGCTCAGACCCGCCCTCTGGCCTGCAGGTCTGAGCGCATGGTCTGATGGGCAGCTGTTTGTTGTCAGAAGGCCATCTTTCCCCCTGTTCAGTTTGAGCACAACAGAGGCACCAGCCGAGCTTTCTGCATCTCTGACAGGGAGGCCCAGCCTGCCAGCCATCAGTCTCCGGAAGTGGTTTCGTGGAAGGGGTGGGAAAGAAACGATGACCCCCGTTGACCCTCTTGAGCCAGGATTGTTGTTGTGGCCAGGAGCCTCCTCGCAGCTCTGTGGACAACAGAACAGGACACCCCCGGTCCTCTTCCCCACGCCTGTTAGGTTTGAGCTCTAGGTTGTAGCCACTGTGCCAGCCCACCCTGTCTTCCTCGCCTTTGCTCCCCTACTGCTCTGGCAGTTTGTCATCCTGTGGTGACTTCTGGGTTGACGTGAGGTCGGGGATGGTGCCACTGGCACCTCAGATGCCAGCAGGGTCCCCCAATGTCACCAGGTTTCAGCAGAGCTTCCAGACCAAGGATAGACCCTGAAGCAAGAACAGCCAGTTCACTCCAGAAGACCTCATCCTGGAAAACCGGATGGGGAGCGGGGATCAAGGGCCGCAACCGAGGAGACCGCTTGTCCATTGTGAGGCTGGTGCAGGGCTGTGTGGCCTGTCGTCCTTCAGTCCAGCGAGAGTGCCTTGAGTAAGTGGGTCACTGTAGGAGCGCCGAAGAGGAAATTGGGAGGCCCACAGAGGGCAGGAGTGTCGAGTGAGGGTGCTACCCCCGATCTGCTGGTGTGGAGCAGGCCGCGCTGCAGGATGTCGATCCAGGTGTTCACTTGGACCCGAAACAGGACCTTGCTCAAGTTCACTTTCTATTTCTACCAACGTGGCGGCTGTCCTGGTCTGACTTGACTAAAGAAACATATCCAGGCACATTCGCATGCTTATAGGAAAGCGCTTTATATCCAAGAGCAACTGACTAGGGAGAAAACAGCCCAGCCCAGTCTAGATCAAGTCCATAAGTCTGATATGAGCCCATATGTCTGCTACCAGTCTATAATTCATCTTCTGACTCAAGAAGCACATTCCGTGATGCCAAATGCAGGAAGATCACAGGTCAGTGGGTAGGAAGTGTTACAGGTAAAGTGACCAGGCATCCCGCTTTTTAACAATTTAACAATGCCCCGCGACATTTTAAAATCAAAATAAATATATTACAGTACTGTTTTTGTGCTCTATAAAATTTTTTGTTGCTCCCTATAGACCAAATTTTTGATCAGGAACCTCCCCCTCTCCCACCCCCCAGTCAATGGTGTCCCGTTTAAAATCTGGTCACTTTATCAGGGTCCAGTGCGGGTGAAGCATCTCAGTGCTGGTGTGGGTCTCCACATGGCAACTCCAACTCCAGGGCCCTGGTTGTATCAGTGTAGCTCTATCAGCTAGTCCTTAGTCCTGCCCCGCAGAAAGTGAGCTTGTGCCCCACCTCCAGTGAGCTACATATCTCCTCAGCACCTCCAAATGAGGTCATCAAACTGCGATCCGAATGACAGACTAAACTCCATCCCTTCACTCCTAGTCTCCAATTGACAACAGGCTATGTAACTATCACAGAGGCTTAGCCCAGGCAGCGTAGAAGGCTCCCTCTCCCCCCGTGCCAGGTGTCTGTGACTATCAGAATCATTCATGGGAGAGGATGAGAGCATCCACCCTGGGAACCTTGAGAACACAGCAGAGCGGCCCGACATACTCCCCAAACAGTATGCATGCGGAAGGGTTTGTTGGCCTTGAAGGGAATCATAAATTCAGAAATCATTTGAGCAGCACGCGTTTAGCTGCTACGAATGCCCTCAACCCATCGTTTCTGTTTAACAAAAAATGGCAAGTGGTTTCCTTGTTTTTATTATAAAAATAAAGAGGGTGGAATGGAACTCAAGACCCACGTATATGGTAACAATTTCTCTCAGAAGATAAGTTTGTCTAAGACACCGAGGCACACTGCCCCGCTAACATACTCACTCTTTTCTGAAACAGTAATATTATTGCTAAATTTATTTTTTACAAGTTAGTACCTCAGATGTATGGAATTTCAATTTAATGGACAACTTCCCCTCCAATTTTATGGTGACTAGGTAAAAATGCCTTATAAATCAGTAGCATCTGATTTGATCACATGTGATTCTGAGGGTGGGAAACCAGCTTTGTTTGTCTGTTTTAGCTGAGTTCTCTTAAACCTTTGTGTTGAAGAATTGGAAGGGACTGAGGAAGGCAATCCTGCACAAAGCCCGCCCCATACTTCGTGCTCTTTTTCACTAAGGGGGAAATGGTGCTCAGGTGCCCTGGTTTGCTGGCTCTATCCAGTCAGGTGTAATGGCTCACAGCAACTCCACGTGCACCAGCAGGAAGTCCTGCCCAGTCCTGTGCCACCTCACTCCTTACCATGCTGGAGCCCATGGATGTAATCCTTAGTGAGGACTGTCCTTTTTTGCGCTGCCCCTCTATCGTTAGGTCCATCTCTAGGGACTGGTTCCTCTGGACAGCGTGTCCAGACTACAGGAGGAGGGCTCATCAAATCAAGCTTTCAGAGGTCAAGCCTAGTTGGTGTGGGTTGGAGCAGAACCTGGGGAGCCTAATGCTCGTCCACACAAACCTCCATGCGAGGAACCGAGACCTAGCCAGCGGAGAAAGAGTGTTACCTGGGGTGGCTACAAAAGTAAACACCATTGTGTTCCTTTAGGTTGTGCTTCGGAACGCCACTCACGTTTTTCTGACGGTTACACTTTGAAATGTGTCCTTGAGTTAGTAGAGGCCAGGAGCCATGTTTGTCTAGTACAGCGGCGTGGGGCCATTCTCAGTGAGCTGTGCGGTGATTGCAATGCCAAAGCAGAGGCCCGGGGAATGCAGGGTCGAGCGGCACTTACTGGAGAGGTTGAGCATAAGCTGGGGGCGTGTGTTGGGGTGGCTCCTTCCTCTGCTGGCAGCAAAGTCCGCCATGTGAAACCACCTGCCGCGCAACGAGAGAAAGACAGCGGACTTTCTGCTGCCACAAAGAGTGACTGTCTCTCTCGCAAGCACACAGGGACAGCTCTACCCTGTCCTGTAGGGTCACTGTGAATCAGCCTGGACTTGATAGCAACGGCACGTTTGGTTTGTGTTTTATTGTGAAGGACTATTGAAGTAATGGTTTCCCAAGAGACACACACACACACACACATTCTCTCTCTCTCTCTCTTTCTCTCTCTCTCTCTCTCTCTCTCTCTCTCTCTCTCCTCTCTCCTCTTCTGTCGATTGAAAGTGACAGTGGGAGGGAGGGCAGTGCTGGCTCATTCCTTTTTTAAGGCGATATGCGATTTTTAAACAAAGACAGGTCTGGTTTCCAGCATCTCCTGGAAGAAGAATGTCAAGAGTAGCAGGCCACTTGCTGACTACTTGATCCACAGAGGCCGGGGATTAAGACACACAGGCATACCCCGGAGAGAGCACAGGGGAGACTGAAACACGCACCTAGGGTAAAGAGCTCGGGGCCCCATTTCCCTCACAGGCCAGCACCAAGCCTGCTGCTCTGGAGGGGAGAGGGATCCAGCTCAAACGCCCCACTGGACAGTCACGCTGCCCCTATGTGTTCTAAGGCTGTTGCTTGTAGGGGACGGACCCCTCGTTCTCCTAAGTGTCTGGTGGGTGTGCATCTAGCCCATCCATTAGCAGCCCACCATCTGACTTGCTGTGCCAACAGGCACCTGTGCATGCTCCCCCCTGTCCTCACTGCCAGGACAGCTGCCCTTCTTATGCATGGCATGCTTGAACGTCTCGGTCCTGCTGAGCGAAATGCCGAGAAAATGGCCGAGTAGAGTTCTGTTTGCGCCAACACCTCCTCTGGCTCTGCCTGTGCTGCTGGGAGCTGCCCGCCTCCCCTTCCCAGCCCTGTTCCTGGAGAATTGCTTCCTGGGTCTAGTAGGCTTTCCTCGGAGAGGGACATCCATGGGACACACCCTGCCTGGGGTTCCCCGAGATCTGACTAGGTGGTACTTCTTCCCACTCTTTCTCCACCCTGCTTCTCAGAGGCCAGTGGACAGTGTCTCTCTCTGAGCAGGCGCAGAGCCTGACCAGCTTATAGAATTAATAAATGATACTGTGGAGCTGAGCCCCGGTGGCGTAGTGGTTGTGCGCGGGACTGCGGCCCACTGGGCCGGAGGTTCAATTCCAGCAGTGGGGCTGGGCCTCCTATTCCCACCGCCGGAGAGCAGTGATGCGCCCCCCCCCCCCCAAAAAAAAAAAAAAGATGATACTGTGGCCTGTGGCATGGAATCCTGGAAACTTCGTGGGGGACACATTGGAATGCTAATGGCAAGGTCAGTATTTTGAAGCCACCAGCAGTTCTGTGGGAGAAAGATGAGGCTGTCTACTGCTGTAAAGATTAATGGGGCAGTTCTGCCATGTCCTCTAGGGGTGACAGGAGTAATGGACCTGATGGCAGTGAGGTCCTGGCCAAGTGTCAGTGTCTGTGCATGCTCTCCTCCTCCTCTGCCTCCTCTCCTGGAGCCTACCCCTCTCCCCCCCAAGCACAGAGAATGCAGAAGTATCTCACACTTCTCTGCTGTTAACTGAGACCTACTGGATCCTCAGCTGTAGATGGGAAGGAGCAAGCAGTGTCTTTGAGCAGGTCACTGTGAAAATCCATGCATGAGTAACTCTGGCAACCTTGATCCGTCTTGGCATTTCTGCCAAATGAACATGATCACAGGAGAGCAAAAAATGGCACCATACTTTTGGAAGAAAGGTTTCATATTACCAGACTTGCAAGCCTGTAATCTAGATGGAGACAGACTGCCACGTCTTCCTCCCTTGGAATCGCTGGTGGATTCAAACTGCTGAGGCCCCAGACCCACCTTTCATTGCATGTGACATGAAGTAACCTAGCAGTTACTAAAAAGTTACACGCTTTATTTTACCTCTCTATTTATTTTCCTCTCTATTCTCCAGAGAAAGGGAGAGAGTCAGTGTTGCTGAAGATACCAAGTGGGCCAGGCTAGCCAGGGTTTGCTTCGCGGCATCTCAACCTGCCTTGTTCCACAGGCAGATTGTGGAATTGACTTTGATTTCAAATGATAGCAGTTCTTTCAAAATGATTTTGTAGCCTTTCGTGCCACAGGTAGAGCATAGCTGTTCTCTTCAGACAGTGGCAGGTGGGGAGGAAATGCCGTTGGATGCCACTCCTTGAGTTGTGATAACGTTATGAGGATTCACGTCCCCTTGAAATAAATGGTCAGTGTGACATGGACAAAAGCTTGGGGACTCCAGTCACCTCTTTGACTAAGTAGCTATTTAAGTCAATCAAATAGCAAGCACAACTATTTAAAGTAATACTTGCTCCCAATTATACTTGAGTTGGATTTATATTTTCCCTGTTAATAAGAAAAAAAAATGTATCTGATTCCATATCCCAAGAGCAATGGGCCCAATAGTTCCAATGGTTTCCAATGAAGCCAAACCTCTGCCATTGAGTTGATGCTGACTCACAGTGACCCTGTAGGACAGCGTGGACAGTCTGTGTGTTTCGGAGCCCCTAACTCTTGATGGGAGTAGAACGCTTCCTCTTTTTCCCTTGGCAGGTCTGGGGATTTTGAACTGCTTGCCTTGCATAAAACCACTGTTGCCCACTGGTTAGAAGAAGGATTTAAGGCAGTGTTTATCAACCTTCCTAATGCCATGACCCTTTGATACAGTTCCTCCTGTGGTGGAGACTCCCTCAACCATAAAGTTATTTTTTTTCCTTGAGGGGGCATCACTGCTCTCCGGTGGTGGGAGTAGGAGGCCCAGCCCCACTGGTGGAATTGAACCTCCGTCCCAGTGGGCTGCAGTCCCACGCACAACCACTACGCCACCGGGGCTCAGCCCCCATAAAGTTATTTTTGTTGCTACTTCATAACTGTAATTTTGCCACTGTTAGGAATCAGGCGACCTCTGTGAAAGAGTCATTCACCCCCAAAGGGGTCATGACCCATAGGTTGATTTAAAAGATAGCCCCCAACAGTGACTTTTCCTGCTGGCCAGTGACAAATGTGATCACCAGCTCCTACAGTCGCCAGCTCACTGTCCAAGCCCAGACAGAAGCTGTTCAACCCTTTGCCTTCCCTTGGACACCTTATTTTTTTATGCACGTGGACAAATATTTAATTGGAAAGCATAGCGGGAAGAAGAGTGTGGTGATTACTCTGAAAGTGTGCGGCCTTTGAGTTCTGGCTGAGGTACCAAAGCTTGGTACTCCACCTTGGTGGACCAACTTCTCATTTCACTGGAAAGTTAACCTTTCTGGTGGCCTTTGAATGAATTCTTTCCCTCTCAAAAAACTCACTGCCACCAAGTCAATGCAGACTCATCTTAGTGGGAGAAGAAAACTCCATCTTCCTTCTGAGGAGCAGCGGGTGGCTTCAAACTGCTGACCTGGCAGATTGCCATGGAACTTGTAACCACTAAGCCAGCAGGGCGCAGTGCATCTGCAGGTGGAGCGGAGCGCACTTCCAGGACACATTAAGAACTGTGTGGAAAGTGAGTGGAGGGTCCGGAGTGGATAGTGAGAAATGGCACCAGCTTTCTCTGAAAACTGCTGAAGATTCAGCAGGAAATAGAAGAGGGACTGGCCCTGTGGATCATCAAGGAAGGCTGTCCCTCAGACTACCTTCTGCTGAGGCAGCTAGCGTGCATAGCCGTCTAGTGCAAGCATGACTGACAGCACCCCACCCCCCACCCCCTCCAGACTCACCTTCGGCAAGCCTCCACATGCACCAGGTAGAACTCCGCAGGGCTTTATCTAGCTGACTAACCTTTAAAAGAAGCACGATAAAAGTAAAGCATGGTGGCGCTCTTCCAGACCCATGCCCTTCAGTGGGTTGGGGAAAGCATGAGAAGGGTAACTTGCTTTCCTGGGCAATTTGGAGCAGCTGCCTCATTCTGAGATTAAATCAACAAACTCTGCAGTGGAGGACAGGGCGGGACTGCCCTGCTGAGTTTCCAAGACTGCCGCTCTTGAGGGGAGCAGAAAGTTCTGTCCAACTCCTCACCATGAGAGAGAGCCTTTCTATTCAGAAACAGTTTTCTCTTCCTGGCCCCTACTTATGAAAGTTTGCTTTTGTGACACCAGTAAATTAAGAAAGAAATTTATGATCTTGCATGCTTCTTGTTAATTTTATTTTGGGGATATATGTTAATACATATAACACAATATTTTTATGTTTCCATTACAATTTTTTGTTTGTTTGTTTTTTGGGCATCACTGCCTCTGGTGGTTGTGGGAGCTACCCAACGCTGCTCCTGAGAGCCGCTGCTGGATTTGACCTGCCAAGCCCGTGGGCCACAGTCCTGTACTCAACCACTTACGCCACCAGGGCTCAGCCCTCCATTACAATTTTTAATTGGTTTGCTGATGCAATAGAAAGTACCCCCTCCTTCTATATGTTGATCTCATTACAGGTAACTATGTAGAACTTCCTTGGTCACTTCTGGTAGATTTTTAGCTTATTAAGGTTTTCTAGGTCTAAAATGGATTTTGGTGATGACTGCACAATTCTTTTAAAGTTATATGTGAATTCTATGCCGTTAAGGTTAGGGAAGGAAAACAATTTCCTGAGGAGGAAAGCAGTAGCAAGCAGTGAGAGGATAGCCCCTGTTCTTTCTCCTTGTACCAGTGTCCCGACAAAGAGCGCCAGCAAATGGGCCAAAGAATAATGAGGGTACTGGCCGTATTTGTCTTTTTTAAAAAAACATGCACAGAAAGGAGCCTGGTGTTTTATCATTAAATGTGTTTTCTGTAGGTTTCTTTCTAGTCGATTAAAACAGTTCACATATCCTCCTTGACTTCTAGCCTATCTGGAGAAGATCGTAGAAAACATTTTCATTTCTTCTTGAAATGATTGTGTGTGTGTGTGTGTGTGTGTGTGCGCGCGCGCGCGCGCATGCCCAGGTAAGAGAGCAGAAGAGGGGTGGGAGGAGAGTGGAAGATGACGGAAAAGCTCAAATTGAGGCAGCACTGTTCATATTTTCTGCCATGAATTTAACTTTGCCCCATGCACAGGCTTCATATCAACAATGCTATGACTTGACTTCACGGCATCCGGGAGTTTTGTCTCAGTGCTGTCCCTTCAGAGGATCCGAGGAGGAGGAGCTTGTGTTCTCTTAGACTTTTCCTGCCCCCCTTGGGCCCGGCAAGGAAGCTGGAGAGGGGATGGAGAGTGGAGTTCACATTTGGGGAAATGCTGGGAGCTGGCGCTTTGAGAGAATTGCTTTTTCAACTACTTTTCCGTTTCTCTTTGTGAATCAGTTGTGATTGTTTATATTGTCTTGTGAAACACTCGTTTTTCCAGCCTATTTTAATTTATTGTGTAGAATGACACATATTGTTCTCTTCCATTAAAAAAAAAATCTTATCGGCAGTTCAGATTTTGATCTGGATAAAGCTGGAAGGGTTGATTGTGTTTTCTTTCTCCTGTTTTTCCTTCTCTGAGACTTGTCGGAGGTCATCTGTTTCCTTTGGACTTTCCAAAGAAACATCCTTTCGCCCTATTGGCAATCTACAATTTTTTTTTTCATCTTAAGATTTTTACTTTGTTATATTTATTGTGTAACATTTTGGAATGGTTCTGTTTTTCCCCCCTTGCAGACCTCTTTTCCTTTTTATCTTATGTATTCTGAAAAGCAGATGTAGAAGAGAAAAAAAATAAAAAATAAACCCAGCAAGTGTAGAGTGTTTATTCGGCGTTTAGGGGAATGTTACTGGGCAAAGTCGTTTTGCAATGAACAATTGATGCTCACCGTTTCCTGACCCTGGCTGCCATTCCCTCAGTGTAACAACGCTCTTCCCACTTCCTGCCTGGGCTCCCGTTTCCAGTCATTCTTCTTGTCTTTGCCCTTTCTGCCTTCTGAGCTTTATTTGGGGACCAATGAGTGGTCCGTGTGGGTCTCTGAGAGTCCGGATCGACGTGATAGCCGTGAGTTTGGATGCTTTTTTCCTTGGTGTCCTTTCAGTCCCTGTGGTTGATTATTACCTAAATAAGTTTCTCTCTGGTCTTTATATCCATTTTTAAATCCTTTATATTGCTAACCTGACATTGCAGCTTAGGGTAGGGTAGGGGTATGGGTAGGGTCCCTTTGGGGCCCGAGGTGTGTCTCAGCACCATAGTTTCTGAGTTCCAGCCGTCTGGGGTTCATTTTGTTTTTTATAAATAGCTGTCTAATCTTGCGATTTAAGGCTACCATTTCTCAGATGGTTACTACTCTGATTTTATCTCCCCCTCACCTTCTTTTTTTTTTTTTTTTTTTTAAATAATATACCGTTGCCACGTGGCCTAGACCTTGGGCCGTTAACTTCAAGGTTGGCAATTCCACCCCACTAGTTACTCCATAAGGGCAGGGTGAGGCTGTCCACTTGCAAAAAGAGAGACCGCTCCTGTACTGGTCAGAAAGAGTTGCAATGGGTCCGAAGGCAGCCGGCTTTTGGAGCCTCGGAGCCCTTGGCCAGGGATGTCTCTTTTGTCCCCAGTGGGAGCCCTGTTGGTTTAATGCTTACACTTTGGCCTGCTCTCTGCTAGGTCAGCAAGTGCAAACCCTCCGCTGCTTCATGGGAGACGAGGCTTGCTACCCCTGTGGGAGTGGCCGTCTCAAGGCCCCCCACCCCGGGCCCGTCCCCCTGTTCTGCAGGGCACTGCGAGTCAGAATGGACTCAGTGGCAGGAGGTTGGAGCTTTTGCTTGTCTTGTTCTCAGTTTCATTTTCAAATCCTATATAACACATGGGTTTTTTTTTTTTTTTGGAACCTAAAGTTTTCCATTTTAATAGACTATTTTTACTGGTGTCACTGGCTGTGTGTGTGTGTGTGTGTGTGTGTGTGTGTGTAGCGTTTGCATTTCCTTTGTCCTTTATGAGACTGGACAGAGTCTAAGGCATGAATAGGTTTCCCTTTGTGGTGATGTAGTGGATTTTCTTTTGTGGCTTACTACACGGCTGTTGGTTTTTCTTGTTTGGTTTTTCTTGGTTTTCTTGTTTTTCTTGTTTCACTTGTCTTCCATCTACCCAGTTTCTACTAGTCTTCCACTCTTGATTATTGATCTGTCAACTTCTGATACATTCATATTTTTAAAAATCCACCCCAGACATATATAAGAGGTAATTAGAGACTCATGGATATTTTTCTATTTTTGGTGGCCTGCGCTTCATGAAAATGAAATATGCAGGCTGAGCTCCGGTGGCGTAGTGGTTGTGCGCGGGACTGCGGCCCACTGGGATGGAGGTTCGATTCCAGCTCCACAGGAGCAAAGGCTGGGCCTCCTACTCCCACCACCTGAGGGCACTGATGCCCCCCAAAAAACCAAACAAACCAAAAAAAGAAAATGAAATATGCTTCCCGTTTGCCTTTTGTTCGGTTTTGGTTTGGCTGGGCCTTCATTATTAGCAGTTTATGGTACATGGAGTTGGTCTGCGTAGGGTTTAGCATACAGCTCCTTTCTGTTCCGTCGTCCACGTCTCTGCCGTTCTTGGGTCTGTTAGATGCCACATTTGTTTCACGTCTTCCAGCTAATGTGAGGGTCCCCGTAACTGAGTTGAGAAAGATGATCCAGAGGAACTCCCTACACTCAAATAAAGATAGATTTGTAGCCATTGCAACATGTTCAACTTACTCTTGCCACATAATTTTTTTTATGTTTGCCAAGTTTGCTTGTTTAATTTCCTTCCTCCCAATGGCTTGATTGCATTTCCTTTGTTGGCTTTCTTTGTTTTCTTTTGTTTCCTTAACAGAAGGGGAGTTTCCTTGTGGAAATTACTCTTTCATTTTTAACTCAAATATTTAAAATGATATTTTCTATTAAAGTCCAACATTGGTTAGAGTCTGCCTTTCCCAAGCAAGAGGAGCAACCCTTTGCACAGTTTTAAATTGTCCAGACCCATCCTCTACTCATCCCCTTCACCCTTACCTTGAAATCTGCATACGTCTTTCCAGATGGCCCTTCTCTTTTAGTTTTACGTTTTTAGACTGTGCCGACAATGACATGGACTCCACTGGAGGGCTTCCTTGTTCACTTCATCTCACTGTTCCTTGTCGTCCTCCAGTTCATGCGTCCTTGGCGTTGCATGTCCTGTGTCATTCTCTCAGAAGTGGGGACCTACTGCATTGGCAGAGTTGCACGTTCAGAACGGTGCTCATTTTGCCTACTGTCTTGAGTGGAAGATTGACTAGGTACAGAATTCTAGTTTTTTTTCCCCATTTTTTTTTTCATCCTCAGAATTCTAGTTTTATAGGCATGCCCCTCCTCGTCCCACCTCAGTTCTTCTCTGGCTCACCTAGCTGCAGCACCCCAGTGCTACGGATAGCACCCCAGTTAGCCACCCTGGTCGTGGCTTCACCTGTGCTCTTTGTCTGTAGGTACTGAACCAAGATGGGGCCACCCAAGATGGTCCTCTTTGGGGTTATTGTTGTTGTTGTTATTGTTTTATCCCCTCTGGGTGGGCTTATGATTTTTCACTCCTCCCACCTCCCATAATAAATAGCTATGCTGTTAACTTTCTAAAACAATTAGCATGTTTTAGCTCACTTATGGTGGTACTCTTTGTTACTTTCCAGCAGCGTTTGCTATGGATGGAAACTCATCCTTTCGTATTTTTGTGCACATACCCACACAGTGTGAACACTTGTGCTCACACTCACTCTGGTTGACATAGGCAGTGGTGGGAATGAGAGACAAGCTGATCCAGTGCCCGTCCTGAGCCAGCATCCCTACTTAGAGCTCTCCCCTTCCAAATGCACTGGAATGCAGTACCTGCCACGAAAGAGATTTGGACATTGTTCTCATTTAGTTCTACTTGTGCTATAAGTTTGTTTCGAATCAGAATTGACTCGATGACCATGGGTTTGTGTACTTAACAGAACTAGTTAGGACAAACCCATAGGCCCACACCGTGGAGGATGAGGGAGACTGGACTAACTCAGCACAAGCTGGTTCTGACCAGCACTGGCGATCAAGGCATCTGTTGGCTGCAAAGGAACATGGGGTAGGCATCTCTTTGTCAATCAGAGGTGAGTGTTGGCCACGCTTTGCGTCATCAGTATAGCCACGGGCTGCACTTGCTACCAACATGTACTAACAGTGCCTGGCATCTGGCTTGGCACTGACAATCAAAACAAAATAAGTGAGAGAATGGACACATTGTCTTCCCCCTAACTACGGTATGTCTACGTCCAGTGCTACCTGTGCGATGTGCTTTACAAGAGTCACGTCATCATTCCTTCAGCGGCTCCGTGCCTGGGTCAAGCTCTTGTGTCCACTCCACCAATGCAGAGATGGGTTAAAGACAGTTCAGTGACAACCCTGAGAACTTGGCAGCAGCCTGGACCCCTCTGCCTCTTCCGAAGGACGTTGTTCTTCCTGGCTCTGTGGTTGACCTCATCTAGAGCGTTCCATCCTCTTGTTTATGAACACATTCCAGAGTCTACTGTTGAAATAAGATTAGTTTCCCACCACCTCCTGCAGGTTCTGAAAGACACCTCAAACTCAAAACTCACTGCCCTGGACTCCGTGCCGACTCACAGTGACCCTCTGTGGGGTTCGAGGCTGTGCCGGTTTCTCACAGAGCTGCTGGTGCCTCCAGACTGCTGACCCTTTGCATCACAGCCCAGACCTAACCACCAGGCCCGCAGAGCGCCACTAAAAACATTGACCAAAGTCAGGAGGGGACCCCCAACCTCAGGATGACACATGAAGTGGCAGGGCATCCCAAAGGGGAGGATGAACACGTGCTGCCTTTTTATGCAGTTCATTCATTTGGCCTCCCTATGAGGCACTCTGATTAGAATGAAGGCAACTGATGTCATTGAAAAATGTTTCCTTTTAACTCAAAGTCCTAAGAAGCAAGGAAACATGTACCCCCAAACAAGTACAGTGCAGATGGCAAAACACATGCGCACATGAGTTCTAAAAGACAAAGAGATTGGGATTTAACCCTTGCGTATTTCTACTTCTTCCTGAGTCTCTGCCAGTGCCCCCTCGGCCTGACTCCTCACAACCGTTTTTTTCGGACCCTCTGGTTCC